>JAXRKP010001585.1:40000-110558 GCA_037039925.1 Doris montereyensis | reverse complement strand
CTCTCTCTCTCTCTGCCTCTCTCTCTCTCTCTCTCTCTCTCTCTCTCTCTGTCTCTCTGTCTCTGTCTCTCTCTCTCTGGTCTCTGCCCTCTCTCTCTCTCTCTCTCTCTCTCTCTCTCTCTCTCTCTCTCTCTCTCTCTCTCTCTCTCTCTCTCTCTCTCTCTCTCTCTCTCTCTTTCTCTCTCTCTCTCTCTCTCTCTCTCTCTCTCTCTCCTCTCTCTCTCTCTAGAGACTCCTCCCTCTCCCTCTCTCTCTCTCTCTCTCTCTCTCTCTCTCTCTCTCTCTCTACTCTCTCTCTCCCTCTCTCTCTCTCTCTCTCTCTCTCTCTCTCTCTCTCTCTCTCTCTCTCTCTCTCTCTCTCTCTCTCTCTCTCTCTCTCTCTCTCTCTCTCTCTCTCTCTCTCTCTCTCTCTCTCTCTCTCTCTCTCTCTCTGTGTGTCTCCTTTGTTTCTATGTCGATTTTAATTAACAAAGGCTGCCTTTATGGTCAACTTCATTCTGGACGGGAGTTGTTCTCCTTCGGAAAATAACAAGACCTTTAGGGGCCTCAAGGTGAAAAACCCCACCATCTACCCGGAAGTGCGCTCCTTGGGTATCAGCAAACTGATTCACAAAATAAATACATTATTTTCTTGATCTTTCAAAGACAGAATAATGATAAAAATAACAATAATAATGATTTTAATGGAATAATAATAATATAAGGGCAATAAATGGAAAATATAGGATTATGATGATGAAAATAATAATAATAAAAGTAGACATTTTAATAATAAGAAAATAATAAAATAATAACAAGGAATAGAAAATAATAATAATAATAATAATTAATAATCTCAATAATAATAATAATGATGAGCTAATGAGGATGATGATGCCTCCTAATGCATAATGATGATGATAATGATGATGATAAAAATTGGAAATTTATAAGCCCAATAATATTAATAATAAAATAATAAACCAAAATTAAGATAATCCAATCATTAATAGCTTATAGACCAAACGACTACTACTACTAAAGAAGAAAAAGATATCTTTGAAAACTACTATTACTACTATTACTACAGACGAATCTTAAACCTAAACAGGTACAAATTACTTTACTAGATTTAAAACTAATAGAGTAATAATAAATAATAAAATAATAGGAATAATAATAATAATAATAATAACAACTTCTCCATTATGGCAGAGAGACGCCGACATTTTGGTGGTCTAAATTTATCATCTTATCATAGTCATCATCACATTATCATCAAAATAGCAGCGCAGCAGCCGCAACAACAACAAGAGTAAAGCGTAGACAAAGCAGAAGCAATTATAGACGTCAATACCAACCAGTCTCTTTTTGCAGTACTTTAAATTCTGCAATGAATGGTTGTAGAAATAAATTTTAATACTATAATAAGATCAGAAATTGACTGGAGATTTCAAAAGAACGATGGATTAGAAACTATAATAAGATCAGAAATTGACAAAAGATTTCTAAAAGAACGATGGATTAAAACACTATAATAACTCAGAAATTGAAAAAGATTTTTCAAAGAAAGATGGAGTAAGGTTTTAATATTTTTAAACAATTGACAAAGGTGACAACTGTAAATGAAACAGGCACAAACTGTAAATGAAACAGGAAACAAACTAAGGGAGTGCAATGTAACAGCATCGTGGAATGAGAATGTCAAACCCTGATTAAAATATAAGTTCGCCTTCATTGTGCCACATCCTTATGAGATCTGTAAAATTATCCTATCTTGTCTTATTAAAATCTCATCTTATCTTATCTTATCTTATCTTATCAAATCATATTATCATCTTATCGTATCTAGAGTTTGGATCTTAACTTTAAGAAGTATTTATCAATCCTATCAAAACTGTATCTTATCTTATCAATTAAACGTATCTTATCTTATCTTAACATCTATCTTATCTTATCCACTGTAATCGAATGACAAGGATAAATATCTGAATCTTAATCTTATCGTATCCCATTTCCAGCATGGGCCAGCCGTCAGCACCAATTACATAATCCCATCCAGCAGCATATAGCCAAGGCGCCTACCTGGCTGTGACCGGCTTAACAAGTGCTGAGACAGCTCCCCAACGATCAGATATTCAATTTTCACCTACGGTTCGGAAAAGCCACAGGAGCAGATCAAGTTTATCCAGAAATGATTAAAAACCAAGGGAAAGAGGCAGACAAACTACCACATGCAATAATATGCCAACAAGCATGGAAGTCTGTCAAACTGGTGCCAAAAAACTGGAAAATAGGAACTGGTAGTACCAATACTGGCTGAAATGATGTCAACTAATGGAATGATCAAACTATATAGGGATATCACTACTTAGCTGTTCCAGGAAAAGTGTATGCCTGGATACTGGAAATGAGACTAAGGAAAAAGAGTGGAGAATCAGATTGAAGAGCATCAGAGTGGATTTAGACCAGGCTGAAAGTGTACAAGACTGTCATATTTACAATTAGACAAATAATAGAAAAATTCTGGCTGGCTGAAACATTGACTTCATCTGTGTTTTATTGACTTAGGAAAGGCATTTGACACTGTGATGAGGGACTGTATGTCATTCCTTAAAGAACTGGCTGTAGGGCTGGCTTTAATGTCTGTCATCTGTCTGGCTTATCCAATAAACCAACATGTCTGTCTGTGATGTTTGGCTGGAAACATATCTGTGTGGCTTTGATGTAGATGTGGGAACCTGTGATGATTTTTGGTTGTGACTTAAGTCCTCTTTTTTTTACCCAAAAACATCCTCAAATTCGGTAGTCCATGAATGTAGGCAAAGTGCCGGCCTCTAAACCAAAAAATGTAGTGGGTTCGAGCCCGCCAACGGTTGCAACATTTTTATCGAGTTTTTTTTCGAATAAAACAACCCTGCCCCCTCCCACCCTCCTCCCCCCTGTGGATCGACACCTACTTCCATCGGAGATGGACGATAAAAAAAGGAGGTCCCGTGTGCGGATCACAAACAACACTCAGGGCACGTAAAAGGTGTCTGCTAGTTTACAGCAGGGCAATCCTGTCAAACAACCCCTCAATCCCCCCACATCGCCGTTAGTATTGTGGATGTGTGTAAAATTAAATCAAACCCACATCCTCCACTAGTTTCAGGCCGAGTGGTTAGGCCAGTAGTAGTAGTAGTAGTAGTAGCAGCAATGCTAGGTAACTAGGGAAATTAAAACAGAAATCTTAAATTGGGCAGCTATGGAGAAGTTAGAACAAGTTACCTAGGAATCCTGACTCTAACTCAGATAGAGCACTAAGAGAAGAACTCAGCCAGAGAACCTTTATGCACAGTAGAGAACACAGTTTTATTGTCCTAGGGCCTCGGCAGCTGCAATGAAATAATCTAAGAAGAGTAGTTAGGGAAAACTAAAAGAGACAAAATCAGAAACACAACAATAAGAGATCAACCAAAGCAGATGGCAAAAAAAAACTAAGATAGAAACAAATCAATTGAGAAGGTTTGGGCATTATTATTATTTATTATCATTATAATTATAATTACTATTATTATTATTATTATTTTTATTATTATTATTATTATTATTATTATTATTATTATTATTATTATTATTATTATTATTATTATTATTATTATTATTATTATTATTATTATTATCATTATTATGATTATCACTATTACTATTATTATCAGTAATAGTGGAGTTATTATTATTTTTATTATCATTATTATTATTTTATTATCATTATTATTATTATTTTTATTATTATTATTATTATTATTATTATTAGTAGTAGTAGTAGTAGTAGTAGTAGTAGTAGTAGTAGTAGTAGTAGTAGTAGTACTAGTAGTAGTAGTAGTAGTAGTAGTAGTAGTAGTAGTAGTAGTAGTAGTAGTAGTAATAGTAGTAGTAGTGGTAGTAGTAGTAGTAGTAGTAGTAGTAGTAGTAGTAGTAGTAGTAGTAGTAGTAGTAGTAGTAGTAGTAGTAGTAGTTAAAGTTGCAAATCTAATGACAATCTGTTTTATGTCTATCTATATGTGTATCTTAATCTCCTCCCAATGAACACTGATAGTATATTTATTTTTTCAAACCAAGGGGAAAGAAGTTGGGGAGGAGGGGGGGGGGGTTACTGAACGCGTTTGTTAAATGGTAGCCAGGTTATGCTAAGGCCATATCAAGATCGTAGATATGAATTGTTAAAATGTTATATTCCTTAATATTAAAATATGAACTAGTGGTGTTGAGAAAAGATCCGTATGGCCATGGAGTTAGCCACAGATTCAGAGCATTGAGTATTGGGACATCATGACAATGATATTATTAACCCTTATGTATACAGCAGTACAAGCGTAACACATATCTCTAAAGTTCATGATATAATCATCTCTAAAAAGCCCACATCATTATCACTACCATCAACAGCACCATTATCATCAGCGCTCTTTTGAAATATTGTTCATTGCAATGATTACATTTAAATCTATTAGAAACATGTTGGTTTTTTGTTGTTGTTGTATGTTATTATGTTAGACATATTTTAACGACGTAATGCTTGTGTGTGCAGCTGTTTATGTGTGAAGAATAATTTATGTGTAATAAAATTGTGTTGTATTTCATATTTTATCCTATAGAACCTGCAAGTTGCAATTAGTGTAGGTTGCTTTTGCAGATGTTTGTACTGTTTTCATAAGTGGCAGTCCTATTAAGTCATTATTGTGCAATCATCACAATCGTCACCAAATCATCAACACAATTATCACCAATTCATCAACACAATCATCACAATCATCACAGAATTATCAACTCAACCGTCACAATCATCAACACAATCATCACCAAATCATCGATCATTACAAGTCATCAACACAATCATCACAATCATCAACACAATCATCAACACAATCATCACCAAATCATCAACACAGTCATCACAATCATCACAAAATCAGCAACGAAATTATCACAATCATCGCCAGATCACCAGCACCATTATCACGATATCATCAACGCAATCATCACAATCATCAACACAATCATCACCAACTCATCAACACAATCTTCACAACCATCACACAATCATCACCAAATCATCAACAATATAATCACAACCATCACCAAATCATCACAATCATCACCAAATCATCATCACAATCATCACCAGATCATCAACGCAATCATCAAATTATCACCAAATCATCAATGCAATGATCACAATTATCAACACAATGATCTCCTTTATCATAATCATCACCATCATCATCATCATTATCATCATCATCATCATCATTACCAAACGTCATCATTATCAATTCATCATCATCAAAATAATCATCATCACCACTCTTATAACTGTCATTGTTGTTGCCACTTTATAATTATATTATTAATTTATTGATGATAATTGTGTTATAGTTACATTAAATGTTTCATTATATTCATAGTCCATATTTTTTCTATAATGTACGTACACACTGTAACAAAAACAATTTTTTCATGGTGAATAGTAGAATGCATATGGATAATAATAAAATGTATTCAAATCAATTCGATTAAATTCAATTGTATCATGACGAGTTTGCTGTTGAAGGCTCTGTTTGTCATTTTCTCTTCACCTCTAGCCATAGCAACGTGTCCCGTGTAATCTTATGCAGTTTCACAAACTTCCATGAGGCCTGCAGCGCAACCCACAAGGGAGACAAGGACATGGACTTCTCCCCAAGTTTATCGAGCATTCAAAGCGCTGTTGACTACACATGCAATTTCCGCACCGGTAAGTCTACCACATAGTATTGCTAAGGTATACAGAAGATGCGAGTTATATATCTAAGAGGATGAAAAGAAAAGGACTTGAAACACAGTTCCACGGTTTAAGATATATACAATTGAAAGTAAGACCAAGGTCAGAATGAATGTTATAAAGTATTCCATGTCCGCATATAAATCACTGCTTCCTGAGTATTTATTTTTTTAGCAGAATTGTTTCAAAGGGTAGTAGTACTATAAATACAAATGAATGGGGAGTTGAGAGCGCAAAATTACCTGCCCTTGTTTCAGAAACAGATCGATGGTAACTCTTTTGTGTGGAGCTTGAAGTCCTTATATTTAATTATAGTAAAATACGAGGGCAGTGAGTACCCCACGTCATTATTCATAAATAATAATGTTATTACAAAAGCAGTATAACTACTGCTACCATTTCTACTCTTGTTAATAATCATTCTAATACTATAAATAATAATGCTAAAATTCGTGGTGCCGATTATTATAATAATAATAATAATAATAATAATAAGAGGAGAAGAAGTAGAAGGAACAGGATGACCACCAGTACTGATAATAACAAAATTAGAAATAATACAGTAGTACAATAGCGACCGCCTAAATGCCCAGTGCTGGAGAAGCAGACAAAACAGGCATTTAGGCAAAAACGGGCATTTGGGCAAAACAGGCATTTAGGCGAAAGTAGGTCAGGGGCAACAATTTGGGGGTAGGCCTATTTCTGTGAAGCTGGGTTTCTCTAGTGACTTGTCAATTTCGTCCAGGATTTGAAGATTCGTTTGTAAATCATTTCCTGGTTTATTCATTTTTATTTTCAAGATGTAGTTCTGTATGTAGCTGTGCAAAATTCAAGTTCTTGCTATGGAGGCTAAGAGAAAAAGGACCTGGTCCAGTGTTTCCTCATTAACTGACAAACCCATACTATAATGACGTGACTTATTTAATCATGAGACCTATGACTTTAAAAGTAATTTATGCAAATTTGGAGGAGAAAAACTGGATAAAGAAAAAGCCTCATCCAATAGGACCAATGTGTGATAACTTAATACGATTCATGTTAAAATTAAGACAACAGACAAACAAGGATAAACATTCATAGCCAGATCGTTTGTTTTGGGCAAGTCTTCAGCTGTATGACAAATTTAATGCGAGAAACCGGGTCACCTAGAAACCATTAAGCTCTTTAACACTGATGTGGTGAGCACGCAGATGGGTTGACCGTCTCTTAACACGAAAACCCGAAGTCACATTGGACACGGCCAATGTCAGACAGGGGGGGGCAATAAAACTGCTCACAACTTATCCCTCGATCGCGATGGGTGCCCGGTCTAAAGACGCCAGGTGATTGCATGCCACTTACGACATCAAGGAAGAGATGTGGGCGAGTCCGGAAGACTGTTCAATTCTAATTGCCCGATGACAAACCAGTGATCCATTGGGACAACGGATGTGCTGTACAGTGGGTGGAGTTATGAGGAGAAGATTGGTCAACGTTTAGTACATAAGGGTCTTCAATGGATAGTTAATGAAGGGCGATTGCAATGCATGGCACATTGTTGACGGGCATAAGCCCTATTACTATTAGATCAGCGATGGGATTACAAGTATGATAACAAACAAAAAAAACAGAATATTTAATCGATTACGGACGTATTTTATGATACTTTGCAGAAAAAGATACTTGCACTCTTGCAGTTGCCGTTGAGACCGGGCATTTAGGCGAAAATCTTGGTTTTGAAACGGGCATTTAGAGGGGCAATTTATATAAAAAAATAGGTTTCACTGAGATTGCAGGCGTTTAGGCGAAACGGACAATTAGGCGCCGGGCATTTAGGCGGTCACTACTGTAGTACATAACATTTTACGTGTTCCTATTTCTATATATCTTATTGACTAGCGCTTAACAAGATTAATATATTATCTATTTTCTTTGTTTGCACTGAGTTACATTGATACTAATGATACACAGTCTCACATTCTATGTGAAAATACTATAGACCTAGGATTTTGCATTGAGGAAATGCAGCGACGAAGCGGCGACACAAAAGTGTTACCACAGCCAATCTCATGAGATCTAATCGTGAATACCCGAAACGAGCTAAACGACCCTGTAGTTTATAGTTTGATCCATAATCATAAAATGTATTTAGTGTATTTGTGAAGTCTGTTTTCAATTCTCAAATTCTCTAACAAGTTATTGAATGTCTCAACCTTACTGCAAGTTCAAATTATTTATTTTTTCATGTCCTATTTTGTTCAAGTCGTTCGTTGGATAGAAGAACATTTTCATCCAGAGCTAGAACCTAAAATAAATAGATCTAGACACAGGAGATACAACGTATTTATTTACAAGAGTGATATAAAAATCTCAATTATTAATTAAATTCTATGTCAACACAAGAAAGTCGGACTTGAGCAATCTAGATTTCTAAAGTTCGAAATGGTGAAAATTCAAGCCCGGGCAGTGGACAGGTAAGCACCTGTACGGGAGTAGATGAAACCGCCCTCCACGAGTCTCCTCCTGCCTTGCAGGCCGGTCTTGATTGACCAAAGGCTAAGGTAGTTAACCCTGACAGAAAATAACAACATGCTGCCTTGCAGACTGGTCTTGAATGACTAAAGGCTAAGGAGTTAACCCAGATAGAAAATAACAAGGCCCGGTAGGGCCTCAAGGTGGCAGCCCCACCATCTACTTAGGGTACAGTGGGCTAATCCCTGCTTATCCAAAACAACCTGATTCAAAGTAATATATACAATGATATACCCAGCTTGAACTTTCAAAGACGACTCTGTAAAAGAACACAGGCTGTGATTTTTGGAACATGGAATTTCAGGGCAATTAATGGAAAAGAGTTAGAATTATCTGAAGAAATGGAAAATTTCAAAGTAGACATTTTGGCTATTTGATTATTTGTTTATTATAAACAAAGAAAAAAGGACAAGGAATAGAAATTGTAGGACCAAATCATACTTTAATCTTCTCAGAAGTAGATGTCAAAGATAGACCAAGAGCAGGAGTAGGCCTCCTAATGCATAAAAAGGCAAGAAATGCTACTAGAAAGTTGGAAATTTGTAAGCCCACAGCCATTAGAGGTAAATATTAAACCAAAAGGAAGAGAAATTATATTATTAATAGCTTATGGACCAAACGAAGATGCCACCAAAGAAGAAAAAGATATCTTCAAAAATAATTTACAAATAGCTGCAGAGAATCTTAAACCCAAACAGGAATTAATGGTTTTAGGAGATTTAAACGCTAGAGTAGGCAACAATGTAGAAACATAAGGAGGAATAATAGGTAAAGAAGGGAGAGAGACAACAACTTCTCCAAATTGAGAGAGACTAATAGATTTTTGCCTAAAGAATAACATGAAAATAACTAACACATTTTTCCTCATAAAGATATCCACAAATATACAAGAGTAAATGAAGACAGATGTGAAAAATCAATCATAGACTACATAATAGTTAGCAGCTCCTTTTACAGTACAATGGATGCTAGAGTAAGCAGAGGAGCTAAAATATTTAATGATCATCACCTAGTGATAGCCAAAATAAGATTATTAACTGAAAAAACATTCAGAAAAGGAAAGAAGAAAGCTACTAAACTCAAAATAGAGGAACTAAATAAACCAATAGTAAAACAGATATACCAATCCAGGATAAAAAGACCTATCAGTGAAAGGCAGATGGATCTGAAGGAAAGCACAATAGAAGAAAAGTGGCAAATATATAAAGAAACACTCCTCAGTTGTACTGAAGAGCTCTGTGGTAGGAAACAAATTAAAGGAGATAAAAAAGAACAGCATGGTAGAACGAGAATGTCAAGACTAAGATCAAAGAAAAGAAGGATGATAAAAAAGAACAGCATGGTAGAACGAGAATGTCAAGACTAAGATCAAAGAAAAGAAGGATGCCTGGAAGAAATACTTGCAAACAAGGAGACTAGAGGATAGGATAAATTATGTGAGTAAAAAACTATCGCCAAAGAGGAAGTTAGGAAAGCAAAACAGGAACGGTGGGAAGAATTTGGACAAAGACTTCAAGAAAGCTATCAAGGAAATCAAAAGCTGTTCTGAGGAGCAATGAAGAGCATGAGAAATACCAAAGCATGCCCAATACGACAAATTAAGAATGACAAAGGAGAAATAATGAAAGGAGACAGTGAAAGCATGGAAACGTGGAGAAAGTATTTTCAACAATTACATAATCCCTCCAGAACATATGAAACAAGGAGTACAGATCAATTATTAAGAGTAACAAGTAATCGAGATGAGACAGCTGAAGATGTAGATATCTCAATGGAAGAACTTCAACCAGCTATAAGAAAGGTGAAATTAAGAAAAAGCCTTAGGGGCAGATCAGTTTATCCAGAAAATGATTAAAAACCAATAGAGAGAGCAGACGAACTACTACATGCAATATGCCAACAAGCATGGAAGTCCAAACAGGTGCCAGTCGACTGGAATACAGGAACTGTAGTACTAATACACAAGAAAGCATCAACTATGGAATGCTTAAACTATAGAGGATATCACTAATTAGCGTACCAGGAAAAGTCTATGCCAGGATTCTGGAAATGAGACTAAGGAAAAGAGTAGAGGATCAGATTGAAGAACACCAGAGTGGATTTAGACCAGGAAGAAGTGTACAAGATCACATATTTACAATTAGACAAATAATAGAAAATTCCTTTCGAGAAACATTGACTTGCACGTGTGTTTTATTGACTTAGAAAAGGCATTTGACACCGTGAGGAGGACGAACTATGGCATTCCTATCAGATTGAAGAACACCAGAGTGGATTTAGACCAGGAAGAAGTGTACAAGATCACATATTTACAATTAGACAAATAATAGAAAATTCCTTGAGAGAAACATTGACTTGCACCTGTGTTTTATTGACTTAGAAAAGGCATTTGACACCGTGAGGAGGGACGAACTATGGCATTCCTTAAAAGAACAAAATGTAGAGCAAAATTTAATAAAAGCCATTAAAAGTTTTTACAATAAACCAACATGTGCGCTGAGAGTAGCTGGAAACATATCCACAGAATTTGATGTAGATATAGGAATAAGACAGGGTTGTATCCTTAGTCCTCTTTTGTTTATCACATTTATGGATTCAGTCGCAAAGACATCCTCAAAAATGAAGAAAATGAATCAAGGTATATGGAAGCTCAAACCAGTAAATGTATCAATGCTTTCATTTGCCGATGATTTAGTTCTGTTTGGAAAATCAGAAAGGGACTTCCAGTCAAATATCAACATAATGAATAATGAAGTTAAAAAAGAGGAATGAGAGTAAAGAAAACCAAAACAATGCTAGTAACTAAGGGGAACTAAAACACAAAATCTTAAATTAGGCAGGGAAATTTTAGAACGAGTTAAAAGCTACAATTACTTAGAAGTAATGATTAACTCTGAGGAAAACTAAGAGAAGAAATCAGTCAGAGAATAAAAAAGGCAAGTGCAATATATAACCATTTAGGAAAGGCATTTGTAGGTAAACAAGAATTGTCAACAAAAACCAAAATGGGAGTATACAACACAGTTTATTGTCCTACTCTTCTCTATGGCAGTGAAACCTGGACTTAGACAGTAGGGAATGCAGTAGAGTGCAGGCAGCTGAAATGAAATATCTAAGAAGAGAAGTAGGGAAAACTAAAAGAGACAAAATCAGAAACACAACAATAAGAGATCAAACCAAAGCAGATAACATAAAACTAAGATAGAAATGAATCAACTGAGATGATTTGGGCATGTTAATAGAATGAATGACAATAGAATAGCTAAATCAGTATACAGTGCTAAAAATACAAGGTAAAAAAAGACCATAGGCAGACCTCGGAGAAAGTGGGAAGAAGATATAAAAGAGGCATTGAAGCATAGAAATTTAACTTTTTTGGAAGGAAACAGAAAATGTCAGGACAGGGCAGCCTGGAGAAAGATCATTTCGGGCATCTAAAACCCATACACCGGAAGGTAGAATGGGAGCTGATAAAGAAAGAAAGAAAATGCAAGCACATAAGAATAAATAGATCTAGCGTTCTGCTCTCCCGACTGGCACTGGCACGAATATATGTCGTGAAATGACACGCATAGGATGTCAAAAGTGCCATGGCAGCTATTTCCCCACAATTTTATGATGAATATCTAAATAAATCTAGTCATATATGTTGATTTACATGTTTAAAGAAATTATATTTAAGTTTTAAAGTCAGCGCGTACGTCTTCTGCTGTCACTATACACTGAACAGCACTAGTAAAAAAGCAGCCACACAAAAGAGTTACCACCGATCTGGGAAAACGCGCAATGCATCATGGGACAGATTGGAGGTCGGAGCTGAGCGCCTGATTTAAACATTGCTTTAAACAATAAAATAATAAAAAATACATGGGTACATGATAAGTTTGTTGAATTTGTCAGAACCCCTTTTTTCTTTTTTTCTCAAAGCCCTCCCTATATGTTTTGGTATACAACAAAGAACAAAAAACGTAATATATGTGGCTACTTTGCATTTCTCATTCCTGAGGAAGGCATTTTGACCACAAATTGGACAAATCTTGTTTATTGAACTACTGGATGGAGCAGTTCATTCCTTCATGTTGATACCATAAAAAAAGCTGAGTATCGATTCTTTTCACTTCATACGACTTATTAAAGAAACGATACAGGCCTGATTTTCAACACATCGGTTGTACCATAAAAAAGCCAGAAATTGTGTCTAAAGTATAACCAATTGGTATCGTTTTCATGGGCCGGTATCATTTCTAAAAAATCTTAAAAAATAAAAAAATCGATACTGAGCCTTTGTTATGTTATGAATAACATAACTTTCAATCGCACAAAGGGAAAAAAATAGACTGTCCTGAGAAGGCAGTTTTACCACAAATGGGAGAAAACTCTTTTATTTCACTACTGGATGTACTATTGATTTGTTTTAATTCTTTACCTGACATTTCCTTTCGGTTTTACCGAGCTTTTTGAACAGTTGATATAATTATGGTCTTGCTTTTGTACTTCTGTCAGAGATTGACCAGGCTTGTATTATCAACCAGCTTGCAGCGATCAGGGCATGCGTAAAAGAGATGTCCACGAAAGAATTTGGGGATCACAAACCAATAGTGCTATTGATGGTTGCAAGTAAGTTGATTGTATGTTATGATAGATTTATCATTCTTACATACTTGCTCGTGTATCTACTCATTTGCTTGTTTACTTATTTGCTTTATTACCTACTTTGCTTGTTTACTTACTTGCTTATTTACGTACTTGCTTACTTACTTACTTGCTTTACTTACTGGTTTGTTTACTTACTTGCTTGCTTACGTACTTGCTTGTTTACATACTTGCTTGTTTACTTAGTTTCTTGTTTACTTACTTGCTTATTTACTTAATTGCTTATTCACTTACTTGCTTATTTATTTACTTGGTTGTTTATATACATGCTTGTTTACTTACTTGTTTACTTACTCGCTTTACTTACATGCTTGTTCACTTGCTTGCTTGTTTACTTACTTGCTTGCTTGTTCACTTACATGCTTGTTTACTTATTTGCTTGTTTACTTACTTTGTTAGCTTACTTACATGCTTGCTTGTTACTTACCTGCTTGTTTACTTATCTGCTTGTTTACTTACTTGCTTGTTTACTTACCTACTTGTTTACTTACTTGCTTGTTAACTTACTTGCTTGTTTATTTACCTGCTTGTTTACTTACTTGATTATTTACTTACATGCTTATTTACTTACTTGCTTATTTACTTACTTGTTCTTGCTTACTTACCTGCTTGTTTACTTACTTGCTTGTTTACTTACTTGTTTGTTTACTTACTTGCTTGTTTACTTACATGCTTATTTGCGCCTACTTGTTTCTTATTTACTTACTTGCTTGCTTACTTGCTTACTTGCTTGCTTTTACTTACTTGGTTATTCACTTACTTGCTTATTTATTTACTTACTTGTTTACATACATGCTTGTTCACTTATTTGCTTGTTTACTTACTTGCGTATTTATGTACTTGCTTATTTACTTACTTGTTTATTTACCTACTGGTTTGTTTACTTACTTGCTTGCTTACTTACTTGCTTGTTTACTTACTTGCTTGCCTACTTAGTTTCTTGTTTTCTTACTTGCTTGTTTACTTACTTGTTTGTTCACTTACATGCTTGTTTACTGCTTGTTTATTTGCTTACATGCTTGTTTACTTGCTTGCTTGTTCACTTACATGCTTGTTTACTTACATGCTTGTTTACTTACTTGCTTGTTTATTTACATGCTTGTTTACTTACTTGCTTGTTTACTTACATGCTTGTTTACTTACCTGCTTGTTCATGTACATGCTTGTTTACTTAGATGTTTGTTCACTTACATGTTTGTTCACTTACATGCTTGTTCATTACATGCTTGTTTACTTGCATGTTTGTTCACTTACATGCTTGTTCATGTACATGATTGTTTACTTACATGTTTGTTCACTTACCTGCTTGTTTACTTACATCCTTGTTCATGTACATGCTTGTTTACTTAGATGCTTGTTTACTTACATGTTTGTTCACTTACATGCTTGTTCATGTACATGCTTGTTTACTTACATGCTTGTTCACTTACATGCTTGTTCATGTACATGCTTGTTCACTTACATGCTTGTTCATGTACATGCTTGTTTACTTACATGCTTGTTCATTACATGCTTGTTCACTTACTTGCTTGTTCACTTACATGCTTGTTCATGTACATGTTTGTTTATTTACATGTTTGTTCACTTACCTGCTTGTTTACTTACATGCTTGTTCATGTACATGCTTGTTCACTTAGATGCTTGTTTACTACATGTTTGTTTATTTACATGTTTGTTCTGGCATGCTTGCTTGCTTTGCTTTTTTATGCTTGTTCTTATATGCTTTTTTCCATTTTGTCTTTTCACTTACCTGCTTGTTCACTTACATGCTTGTTTTACATGCTTGTTTACTTGCTTGTTCACTTACATGCTTGTTTATTTACATTTTGTTTGTTTACATGCTTGTTCACTTTTTTTCCTTTTGCCTTATTTACTTGCTTGTTTTCCTTTTTACTTGCTTACTGGCTTGTTTTCCTTTTTATTTGCTTATGGCTTGTTTTCCTTTTTACTTGCTTACTGGCTTGTTTTCCTTTACTTGCTTACTGGCTTGTTTTCCTTTTTACTTGCTTACTGGCTTGTTTTCCTTTTTACTTGCTTACTGGCTTGTTTTCCTTTTTACTTGCTTACTGGCTTGTTTTCCTTTTTACTTGCTTACTGGCTTGTTTTCCTTTTTTACTTGCTTACTGGTTTGTTTTCCTTTTTACTTGCTTACTGGCTTGTTTTCCTTTTTACTTGCTTACTGGCTTGTTTTCCTTTTTCTTGCTTACTGGCTTGTTTTCCTTTTACTTGCTTACTGGCTTGTTTTCCTTTTTACTTGCTTACTGGCTTGTTTTCCTTTTTACTTGCTTACTGGCTTGTTTTCCTTTTTACTTGCTTACTGGCTTGTTTTCCTTTTTACTTGCTTACTGGTTTGTTTTCCTTTTTACTTGCTTACTGGCTTGTTTTCCTTTTACTTGCTTACTGGCTTGTTTTCCTTTTTTACTTGCTTACTGGCTTGTTTTCCTTTTTTACTTGCTTACTGGCTTGTTTTCCTTTTTACTTGCTTACTGGCTTGTTTTCCTTTTTACTTGCTTACTGGTTTGTTTTCCTTTTTACTTGCTTACTGGTTTGTTTTCCTTTTACTCATTTTGAGCATTTCCTTTTTTTACTTGCTTACTGGCTTGTTTTCTTTTTTACTTGCACCCTCCTTGTTTTCCTTTTTACTTGCTTACTGGCAAAGAGGATAATTTTTACTTGCTTACTGGCTTGTTTTCCTTTTACTTGCTTACTGATTTTTTTCCTTTTTACTTGCTTACTGGTTTGTTTTCCTTTTACTAGGCTAAACTTGTTTTGTTTTCCTTTTTACTTCTAGATGGCTTGTTTTCCTTTTTTACTTGCTTACTGGCTTGTTTTCTTTTTACTTGCTTACTGGCTTGTTTTCCTTTTTACTTGCTTACTGGCTTGTTTTCCTTTTTACTTGCTCTGGTTTGTTTTCCTTTTTACTTGCTTACTGGTTTGTTTTCCTTTTTACTTGCTTACTGGCTTGTTTTCCTTTTACTTGCTTACTGGCTTGTTTTCCTTTTTACTTGCTTACTGGCTTGTTTTCCTTTTACTAAAAACTGGCTTGTTTTCCTTTTTACTTGCTTACTGGCTTGTTTTCCTTTTTACTTGCTTACTGGCTTGTTTTCCTTTTTACTTGCTTACTGGCTTGTTTTCGTTTTACTTATGCTACTGGCTTGTTTTACAAGTATGTATATATTCGGTTGTTTTCCTTTTTACTTGCTTACTGGCTTGTTTCCTTTTGTACTTGCAATACTGGCTTGTTTTCCTTTTGGTACTTGCTTACTGGCTTGTTTTCCTTTTCCTTGCTTACTGGCTTGTTTTCCTTTTTTACTTGCTTACTGGTTTGTTTTCCTTTTTACTTGTTACTGGTTTTTTTCCTTTTTACTTGCTTACTGGCTTGTTTTCCTTTTAGAGAAGTACTGGCTTGTTTTCCTTTTTACTTGCTTACTGGCTTGTTTTCCTTTTTACTTGCCGACTGGCTTGTTTTCCTTTTTTACTTGCTTACTATATTTTCCTTTTCTTGCTTACTGGTTTGTTTTCCTTTTTTACTTAAGACTGATTGGCCCAATGTTTTCCCTTTTTACTTGCGTGCTATTGTTTTTCCTTTTTTTTTGCCTACTGCCGCTTGAAATAATTTTTGGCTTGTTTTCAAACTTGCTTGTTTTCCTTTTTACTTGCTTACTGGCTTGTTCTCCTTTTTCTTGCTACTGGCTTGTTTTCCTTTTTACTTGCTTCATTTGTTTTCCTTTTTACTTGCTTACTGGTTGTTTTCCTTTTTACTTGCTTACTGGCTTGTTTTCCTTTTACTTGCTTACTGGCTTGTTTTCCTTTTTACTTGCTTACTGGCTTGTTTTCTTATTACTGATACTGGCTTGTTTTTTTTTTTACTTGCTTACTGGCTTGTTTTCCTTTTTACTTGCCCTACTGGCTTGTTTTCCTTTTACTTGCTTACTGGCTTGTTTTCCTTTTACTTGCTTACTGGCTTGTTTTCCTTTTTACTTGCTTACTGGCTTGTTTTCCTTTTACTTGCTTACTGGCTTGTTTTCCTTTTTACTTGCGTATTAGAAGCTTGTTTTTTACTTGCTTATCTGGCTTGTTATCATCATCATTTTACTGCTTACTGCTTGTTTTCCTTTTTTACTTGCTTACTGGCTTGTTTTCCTTTTTTACTTGCTTACTGGCTTGTTTCCTTTTTTACCTTACTGGCTTGTTTTCCTTTTTGCTTACTGGCTTGTTTTCCTTTTTACTTGCTTACTGGCTTGTTTTCCTTTTTACTTGCTTACTGGCTTGTTTTCCTTTTTACTTGCTTACTGGCTTGTTTTCCTTTTTACTTGCTTACTGGCTTGTTTTCCTTTTTACTTGCTTACTGGCTTGTTTTCCTTTTTACTTGCTTACTGGCTTGTTTTCCTTTTTACTTGCTTACTGGCTTGTTTTCCTTTTTTACTTGCTTACTGTTGTTTTCCTTTTTTACTTGCTTACTGGCTTGTTTTCCTTTTTACTTGCTTACTGGCTTGTTTTCCTTTTTACTTGCTTACTGGTTTGTTTTCCTTTTTACTTGCTTACTGGCTTGTTTTCCTTTTTACTGCTTACTGGCTTGTTTTCCTTTTTACTTGCGTACTGGTTTGTTTTCCTTTTTACTTGCTTACTGGTTTGTTTTCCTTTTTACTTGCTTACTGGCTTGTTTTCCTTTTTCCTTGCTTACTGGCTTGTTTTCCTTTTTACTTGCTTACTGGCTTGTTTTCCTTTTTACTTGCTTACTGGCTTGTTTTCTCCTTTTTACTTGCTTACTGGCTTGTTTTGCTTTTTACTTGCTTACTGGTTTTTTTCCTTTTTATGTGCGTACTGGTTTGTTTCCTTTTTACTTGCTTACTGGCTTGTTTTTCCTTTTTACTTGCTTACTGGCTTGTTTTTTCCTTTTTACTTGCTGTACTGGCTTGTTTTCCTTTTTTGACTTTGCTTACTGGCTTGTTTTCCTTTTTTACTTGCTTACTGGCTTGTTTTCTTTTTACTTGCTTACTGGCTTGTTTTCCTTTTTACTTGCTTACTGGCTTGTTTTCCTTTTTACTTGCTTACTGGCTTGTTTTCCTTTTTACTTGCTTACTGGCTTGTTTTCCTTTTTACTTGCTTACTGGCTTGTTTTCCTTTTTTACTTGCTTACTGGCTTGTTTTCCTTTTTACTTGCTTACTGGCTTGTTTTCCTTTTTACTTGCTTACTGGCTTGTTTTCCTTTTTACTTGCTTACTGGCTTGTTTTCCTTTTTACTTGCTTACTGGCTTGTTTTCCTTTTTACTTGCTTACTGGCTTTGTTTTCCTTTTTACTTGCTTACTGGTTTGTTTTCCTTTTTTACTTGCTTACTGGCTTGTTTTCTTTTTACTTTTTGTTTTCCTTTTTACTTGCTTACTGGTTTGTTTTCCTTTTTACTTGCTTACTGGCTTGTTTTCCTTTTTACTTGCTTACTGGCTTGTTTTCCTTTTACTTGCTTACTGGCTTGTTTTCCTTTTTACTTGCTTACTGGCTTGTTTTCCTTTTTACTTGCTTACTGGCTTGTTTTCCTTTTTACTTGCTTACTGGCTTGTTTTCCTTTTTACTTGCTTACTGGCTTGTTTTCCTTTTTACTTGCTTACTGGCTTGTTTTCCTTTTTACTTGCTTATGGCTTGTTTTCCTTTTTACTTGCTTACTGGCTTGTTTTCCTTTTTACTTGCTTACTGGCTTGTTTTCCTTTTTACTTGCTTACTGGCTTGTTTTCCTTTTTACTTGCGTACTGGCTTGTTTTCCTTTTTACTTGCTTACTGGCTTGTTTTCCTTTTTACTTGCTTACTGGCTTGTTTTCCTTTTTACTTGCTTACTGGCTTGTTTTTCCTTTTTACTTGCTTACTGGCTTGTTTTCCTTTTTACTTGCTTACTGGCTTGTTTTCCTTTTACTTGCTTACTGGCTTGTTTTCCTTTTTTTACTTGCTTACTGGCTTGTTTTCCTTTTTACTTGCTTACTGGCTTGTTTTCCTTTTTACTTGCTTACTGGCTTGTTTTCCTTTTTACTTGCTTACTGGCTTGTTTTCCTTTTTACTTGCTTACTGGCTTGTTTTCCTTTTTACTTGCTTATTGGCTTGTTTTCCTTTTTACTTGCTTACTGGCTTGTTTTCCTTTTTACTTGCTTACTGGCTTGTTTTCCTTTTTACTTGCTTACTGGCTTGTTTTCCTTTTACTTGCTTACTGGCTTGTTTTCCTTTTTACTTGCTTACTGGCTTGTTTTCCTTTTTACTTGCTTACTGGCTTGTTTTCCTTTTTACTTGCTTACTGGCTTGTTTTCCTTTTACTTGCTTACTGGCTTGTTTTCCTTTTTACTTGCTTACTGGCTTGTTTTCCTTTTTACTTGCTTACTGGCTTGTTTTCCTTTTTACTTGCTTACTGGCTTGTTTTCCTTTTTACTTGCTTACTGGCTTGTTTTCCTTTTTACTTGCTTACTGGCTTGTTTTCCTTTTTACTTGCTTACTGGCTTGTTTTCCTTTTTACTTGCTTACTGGCTTGTTTGTTTTCTTGTTTTCATACTACTTTCTTATTTGTGTAAATGGTAAATAAGTTTCACTCATTTCGAGCATTCTGAGCATATAGGTCACCTGTCTCGTCATAATTTATTTTACACCCTCCTTTTTCTTCAATAAGTAAGCAAAGGATAATTTACCCATGAAAATTTGAATTTGAATCATTGGAGAAGATAATTTTTAGAAATTACAAACGTTTTTTTAACAGTTTCTAGAGCTAAACAGAGCTGGACAGATCTAAATCTAGACCTGGTTTTAATTAGATGTACCTAGATCTAGATTCTAGATCTGGCCTTGGTCTGTAGTTTGAGGTAGATTTTAGATCTAGATTTAGATCTAGGTCTATTTAGACGATAGATAGATAGATAGATATCGAGAGGCAAGTCTAAAATCTATACCCCAGATGCAATATCCATGTCTTTGACGTTGATGATTGTTAGACCAAGAAAACTGGTCAAGAAAGTTTGATGACAAAATTATCTTGGTTTTAATCAAGAAAAGTAGTACATCACCGTTACTACGCACACAAAAGCGTCTAGATATAGATATAGATATAATACAAGTATGTATATATTCGGTGTTCCCAACCCTCAACAAAATAATGTGATTCAAATTTGTACTCGTCAATACCGACTTAGATTTAGAGGTGGTACCTAGAAATCTCAGTATAGGTAGTCCCAGGTCGGCCTGACAGAACACTATTTTTGTTCTGTGGTGTTACCTTCAAGAAAGAATGGGTGATAGTGATACTCTCTGATATAACCAAAACGAGGCTCAAAAGGCTGTTTTCGGAATCGCGCAGCTCTGTAAATAGATCTAAATCCTTCATTAGCATTTTACAACATTAAAGTCGGATAAACGGAAGAAATTTATGTAAATTTTTCACCCTGAATCCCACCCCCAACCTCCTTTATCTCTCTCTCTCTCTCTCTCTCTCTCTCTCTCTTCTTTTACTTATTGATAACGCAGTCAAATCAGCGATGTATGGACAAGTACGCTAATGCGCACACATAGACGCATAGCACATATGTTGTTTCTGATGTGCGCTGTGTTAGCCTACACATTACACAACACCCATTTGCCACTATCAGTATCACTATCATTGACATCATCTTTCTGGATAGTCCAAAAGGCGCTGAATCTGAAAACGAAATTCCTAGTCCCATGAATTTTCGTATAAGCATTTTCAAGTGTATTATTTTTAATATTACGCCAAAGAAATGCACTTTTTTTGGACAATAACATTTTATTTTATCTTACATTTTCTTTTCCCCTGATCAGATTAGTGCTAACCATTACACTGTGTCTTTGGGAGAACCTGAGAGAAAGCTGTGGAGAATATACAGCATCCGTTATGATTGGCGCCATCCACCCGTACCTGAAACCTCAGAAGTGCTACCTGTCTCAAAATAGCACAAATGCCTCTCAGAAACCTAACCCAGACATAACTGTTGGCTTTATCTCTTTACTGACTGTTTTACCTGTGTCATTCTTTTCTATAAGTAGGTGATTTTATAATTCCTCATCCATCCATTTTGCACTGTCGATCAAAATGTTATTGTTGAAAATGCTAAAAGAAAAATTGGTATCAATATTGACAATATGACAATTTTTTTATTTTTGGCTTATTTGTGCACTAAATTCTTCACCTGAATCGAGATGATGCCGAAAAACATCTGTATCAGCTGATTCCACGTTTCTTATGTAAACGTTGCGATAAAAACAACTGTGGATCGAGTAATCGGGCAATTTCACCATTCAAAATATTCAGTCAATTGAGGGATTGGCAAAATTGAATTCCTACCAAGGGCCTATTTGGAAATAACCCTACAAGTTCTTATAACTAACCATGGAGAGAATATTCGGTGTGGATAGGATTTTTTCTTGTCTATGACCATCCAGTAGATCTATTATTTTGACTTTTTTTATTTCTATCTGTAATTTGTAAATATACATACATTGCTTTGTCATGTATATTGTCTTTTTGTTTATTCCTTTGTATAACCTATCTTTTCGTCATGCATATATATTTGTTTGTTTCTTTGTATTTGTCTGGTTTTTGTGTCTATGAGGCTTCAATACCCGGTATCCATTTCATGTCATTATTCGCCATTTTGTCTTTGTCATGGTATTTAGTTTACTCATCAAGGCTGCATACTATTTTATTGTTTCATCTCAGCATTCATTAGTCTTTGCTGACTGTTTTACCTGTGTCATTCTTTTCTATAAGTAGGTTATTTTATAAGTCCTCATCCATCCATTTTGCTTGGACGGATTGATATCATAATTTTACAGAAGACTTTTGGATTATGTCACTCACTGGACTGGAAGGGTTATTTTGTTTGAAAAAAAAGGAGCAAAGCACTACGTTGGTGAGCAAAGCACTACGTTGGTAGTTAGTTCTAAATTAACAAGACCTGAAGTGAAGGCAGCCTACACTACAAATGAAGTGGAAACCAGGAATTGCTACTAGATGGCTGTTTTCAGTTGTAAGGTTAACATTTTCTTATGGCACAATTTTCAGAGACTTCTAGGTTTCTTTGGGGGTTTTTTTGTGTGCATGTCTTTCAGCTAATAATTTAACAGGGGGGAGGGGGGGATTTATTTGTTTTCAAAGTCAATTTGAAATGCTTGTATCAACACTTTTTCTTCTTTGATTCATGAAAATGCAGGACAACAGTGTCAAATTCTATAACTCATGCTAAAACTACTAAAACGATTCTGTCTTGATCTTGAACTTTTGTTTGCCACTTTTTCAAAGTGAAAAGCAGCCCTTCATTTCAATTTGTTTTTAAAGAACCTAAAGACCAAACTTTTTATGAGAGCATTTTGTTTCCCTTAGTTTCAAAGCTGTTTTATTAAAATGTTAGTGTTTTTGAAATTGTAACTAACGTAATTTTTTATTATTGTGCATTTTAATTCATATAATTATAATCTGTAATTGTGCTTAATATTTTACTAACTGTAAGCGCCATTGAGCATTTTAGTGGATGAGAGGTGCTCAACAAATGCATTACTATTAATATCTCTTGCGGAAATTATAAAGGCTTGGGGACAATAATGTAATGTTGTGGTTTCAACCCGTGTCACACATCAATACGCAGGAACCTAGTATGATGTAATGCTGCATTACACATCAGGACATCAAAATTCTCCTAGCTTGAGTATATTATCTGTACTTTCTACTAAATTGATCTTGAAGCAAGGTGAGCTTCGAGTAGTGAATAGGAGGGAGGGTGGGGATGAGGGAGGGGAGAACCATAAAAGTATAAAAGTTTGATTCTATATCTATTTTCGTGAATTGCCATGATATTGTATTTCTTGTTTCAATTAAACATTGACATTGTATTCAAAAGTACTTGTGTTGAACTAATTTCTATCTGTTTTATCATACAAAAGAAGAAATGATTGAGTCTATTGGGTCTTGTCCTAAACCAATGAACAACAAACAAAACCCAAACAATAACAAACAAACCTAAATACAAAGGTTTTATTTCCAAACAAGAATGGCAATGGTTGTGGCCCATGACTCCAAAATGCACCTTTACCAAAATGCAAATTTGTTTTGCATTTTGGCGGAGACTTATAAACGTGTTTTAAAAGAATGGATAGAATGGGTGCATTAGAATGCTCCCAACGAGTTTCGCTTGGTTGGGGCAAACATTTATTATTTAGAATGAACCTTAGCTCGTCGGATCAGTTAGAGGAAAAAGAAAAAAAAGGTAAATTCTGAAATATTTGCAAAAATTATTCTCACTGATGATATGTGGACTGTCAACTTTCTAAGTACAGTGGAACCTCTCTAATCGGGAACCCGGGGAATCGTGAAACCCAGTCACTCGGGAAGACATCCCAGGGAACGGAATTTTTCTATATATTTTACCTCTCTACTAAACGGTAAAGGTCCCAGGCTCATCGGGACAATTTTTCACTGGCTTGCATTGATTATCATCACCATTTACCCTATAATTATTTATTCTAACACTCACTTTGTTATGTTATTCAAATTTGATTTCCATGTTAGTAAATGATAAATTATTACACCTGCAATAGTGCTACACATGTTATACATTACATGATATGTACACAATGTCGCAAATGCCAATTCACGATGTTCATAAGCCAGAACACCCGATATCCATTACAAAGGTGTGAAATCAGGCATCGAGCCAAGCCTTGCTCGGCTACCTAACAATGCAGTACTGGGTTGATGCAGACAGGGCAGCGCTTAGAAAGCAGACTCCTGCACTGCAATAGTCCTTTATTGCCCACTTAATCTGTCAATCACAAGGTGCCCACTTAATCTGTCAATCACAAGGTAGGACACACAAGGAGATTTAACGATCCACCATGCATCTAGATAATGTGTCTTATCTATCTACCGTCCAACGAAGCTCTACTGAGTGACATCACAGATAAATGTCATGTTTGTTTTGATCGACTGGTCCTGTGGTTACTTGTTCATTTAATTCTGTACTTTACCACTCAGAGAAGGGCTTGGGTACCTCAAACTATTGTGGAAAAACTAAAATCCCTAGGTCCCCGGGAAATCGGGAAATCCAGCTAATCGGGACCATTTTACATTTCATTGAAATTTCCTGATTACAGAGGTTCTACTGTACTAAATTTGCTTGGTTCGCATAACAATAAATGAAATCAACCTATCGAAATGTTTGTTTTAAAATGGCCTAAACACCATTTGAAGTACACCACTCATTACGCCAGCATACATTTGGGCAATAATCTTTTCTTTTATATCATTTCCATCAATAGCCTTAGCTTATACTTATTGATTAAAACTGCATTCAATCCCAAAGCTGTTCTGTTATGTACGTCGATGAACTTACAAAATGTCTCCACCTGCTTATTATCTTTACAAATGTAGGGTCTACCTCAATGTCATTGCTAATCGATACACACATGAAATATCTCTGTAGTTTCATCTGGGAATGTCATTTTTGCCGAAAATGGGACAAATTTAGTCTATCATACTAATGGATAGAGCAGTTCGTTCCCATCACAATGATATCATAAAAGAAGCTTAGTATCAATTATTTGAATTTATACAAATTTTTTAGAAACGATACAGGCCTATCTTTCAACACAGCTACTATACAATTTTTAAAAAGCTAGATATATTATCTAAAGTACGGCAAGTTGGTACTCATTTTGATTGTCATAATGAACGCTATCCAAAACAATCTTATTTGAGGATCTATTATGAATGTTGCCTTAGATCGTTCCGAAAAAAACAGAACATATTCCGCGCACCTATTATCAAAAGGCATCATCTCAAAATGAGTAAAAAGGTGCTGGTGCACTTGAAACAGTGTCAATGAGTAGTTGAGAGCCCCTCAAGGTTTTATGATGTTTCAAAGTATTATCCTACTCTTTTCTTAGGTTTACGGGAGAAAATATATTCAAATAACAGAAAATAAGGGAAAAATACGATTTTCTCAAAATGTCTTTTTTTGTCCATTATTTCCTATCTGTTTTTTTATTTCTCAACGTATCTTCATGAAATTTGGCATGGATGACGAGTGAGGGAAAACAAATAAAAAATCAGATGCTTTTTTTATGTATTATAGTTTTGAAAAAATTGAATATTTTTGGTTGTTATCATATGCCATTTTCAAAAATTCATAAAATCAAAACTTACTAATGAAACAAAAATCAGATCTGATGAAATTTAAATATTGTATCAAATAAGGTGTGTGCCAAATTTGAAAGAAATTTGTTGAAAAATAAAAAAAGCCTATCGATATTGATTGAACTTGATGAAATTGGGGGCAAAATCCAAGATAGTCACCATTTCCATGGCAACTGGAAGCGGCAGGAAAAAAACGACATATTTCAACTTAGTAGACCATGCCCCCCCCCCTCAAACACGCAATAGTCGAGCAATCTAAATTTCTGATGTTCAAAAGAGTGAATACAAATACTTAAGAATACATGTAAATATAAGTAGATCTAGCATTCTGCTCTCCTGGCTGGCAAGAATACGTCACCATAGCACATATTTTCCAACAATTTTATAATGTATATCTAAATAAATCTAATCATATATGTTGATTTACATGTTTAGCTAGATAATATTAAATTATTAAAGTCGGCACCTACGTCATCCGCTATCACTATACAATGAACAACGCTGGTAAAAAACAGCAGCAAAAGAGTTACCATTGATCTGGGAAATCGCACAATGCATCATGGGATAGATTTGAAGTAGGAGCAGGTAATTAAATTTTAGTCATTGCATCATTAAAAACAAATAATAGGTCTTTAATTGTATCAACAAGACAGCATACAGTATTGACAGTTTCACATTCTTTAATTAGGTGATTAAAAATTAGTCAATGCATGATCACAAAATACATAAAAGGTTCGTAATTGTATCGACAAGACTGCAAAAAGTATTGACAGTTTCGCATTATTTAATTAGATGATAAAAATTTATTCACATCAACAAGACTGCAAAAAGTATTGACAGTTTCACATTATTTAATTAGACGATTGAAAATAAGTCAATGCATGATCACAAAACAAATAGAAGGTTCGTAATTGTATTGACAAGACTGCAAAAAGTATTGACAGTTTCACATTATTTGATTAGATGATAAAAAATCAGTCATTGCATGATCACAAAAAAATAATAGGTTCTTAATTGTATCAACAAGACACAGCAAACAGTATTGACTATATAATCACTATTATAAGATCAAAACAATATGAAATAATGTATTGCATGAATAACAACTAAGGACAAGATAAATGAAACTTATTGGATCAACGATAATGTCAAATCTTACATTGCATGTAGTACAAAATAAATATATCTATCAGATAATGGACAGTATCTGACAACAAAGGATCTAATTATGATTACCTAATTCACCATTCAACTCTTTTAGCACTGAGATCGTGTTTACTCGGTTATGTGAATATCGTGTTGCTGAGTATATGCGGTTTCTTGACCTGTTGCGAATATTGTTGTTATATGACACAGATGTATTTACTCACTTTTCCGTCACATTTATTGGTCTATCCTAAGGAAATAACACCGATAATAGGGTGAATTTGTAATGTTTCTATACATAGTTTGAGTACACAATGTGAGAGAACATAAAGTGTAGAAGCTAGGGTGTTTCGATTTACACACTGGTTATCGCGACAAGCATTGGAGCAAGTTGTAAACAGAGATTCTAACACCTTTGATGAATCAGATGTTCCAGATGCATTATAAAAGTGACATAATAAACAACATAGAGTAACTTATGAGACAGTTTCTAAACTTTCGTCACTAGATCTAGAATCTAGATCTAATGTTTGCATGTGTGCAAAGAATTTACTTTTGTGTTGTGATTACGTAATTCAATAACAAGTTTCAGTATGTAAATAAATAAAAATAAATTAAAATGCCCTTATAATATATTGCTTATCAATAGTGTATCTATTCTGTGTGAAGTATGAAAGTGATTGCGCGACTATTTAAAAAAAAAACAAATTTTTAAAAAAAGGGGTCAAAATTAACAGTATCAGCCAAGAGTGAACAGCTAAGCTGGAATGATCAGATATGAGCATTGAATTCCATCAAATTAAATAATTCTTTTAAAATTTGATTTCAGCAACCATGTGTTGTTGAAAATAAGACTGACTGAGCATGTTTCTATGATATCCTAAAATGTAAAATTTGACCGGATGCACCTTGACTGGGCCTAGTAAAAACTGAAGGAAAGGTAATCTGACAAGTTTTTCTGTACAATTTTGCCTGTACTATATCAAAATTTCCGAAATTACATAATATAGCAATTAATAGCATCTAGTCATAAATTAAGAGCAAGAAAAGCAAAGCTTCAACAAACTAAAAGATAGATCATAATTTAAAGAATTATCAAACAAATGTAAAGAAAAGCATGTATGACAAAAATGAGATATTTGCCTAACCACCACAAGATGAAAAATATCATCTTCCTCAGCAAAGAGATAAATTTGTCACTTTTTATTTCTGTCCCATTAATAACCTTTAAAGTCTCATATATCAACAACAACAAATTTTCTCTAAAAAATTACATAGATTGTTGTTTTTTGATAACTGTTTTCCATGGGAGGTTTGCGGTCCTACTGTGCACTAGCTTTACTTCTGTTATGATTTTCCATGTACCTGAAAAAATAAGTTTTATGTCTCCTTTAAAGGGTGAAAATCATACTACCAATGCTTTTTTTTGGTACTTTTTTCTACTTATAATTGAAAGGCAGTCTCCTCTCTGTCTCTCAGTCTCTCTCTCTCTCTCTCTCTCTCTCTTCTTCTCTCTGTCTGTCTGTCTATCTGTCTCTCTCTCTCTCTCTCTCTCTCTCTCTCTCTCTCTCTTCCTCTCTGTCTGTCTCATGCAATTCTATTAATAATATATTAATTCTTAATATATAACTCTTACAACTTTGCTTTTCTGCTGGAAAATCTAAATCTGCAGTAACTCCTGATTGGCATATAATGAAATGAAGCAAAGTAACAGCTTCTGTCCCTCAAAACTAGAATTAAACATGAATCACTCATGCCAACTAGCTGTCAAACGTTAAATGTTGGAAAGAAGGTTAAATGTTGAGGGTTTAACCTAATATTAACATGAAACCAAATTTGCTTGCACTTGAGTGGGTGGTTGGAGCGCAATGATGCTGCTAGCTAGATTCTACAAAACATCTTTCCTTTCACTCTTTTAGTGATCTGACATCTTGCTGTTTCCTCTTAACCCTTTAGCGTTTAAACCGACAAAAATGACACGCGCAAAAAACTCCACTGAAAGTTCAAAGCGACAAAAAAAGCGACAGAAACCGACACCTGCCAATACAGGCCCACATTGTTCAAGCCAACAGAAACCAACACCTGCCAATACAGGCCCACATTGTTCAAGCCAACAGAAACCAACACCTGCCACTACAGGCCCACATTGTTCAAGCCAACAGAAACCGACACCTGCCAATACAGGCCCACATTGTTCAAGCCAACAGAAACCGACACCTGCCAATACAGGCCCACATTGTTCAAGCCAACAGAAACCAACAAGTGACACACCTTTTTTTTGTTAGCTCTAATTGGTCACATAAATGATGCTGTTGTTTTTAATTTAGAATAGAATACAAGATTAAAGGTCAGAGCTGCTTCATGTGACCAACTGAGGTTAGAAGCGCGAAAGTGCAGACCAATCCGCATTTTTTTGTGAAAATCAGCTGGCAGGAAGTCAGAAAAATGTAAACAAACCGGGTTACCACAACAGAGAGGAAGTTGAACGTACAGAGCAAGATGGCCCCCTCTTAATGTGAACATGAAAGGGTTAATTCACTCTCAGATAAACACATATGGTGGATGGGGTGAAATTCAAAGAAGCAAAGTTATCACTATCTACGGGAGAAAGAGCACCAATGACACATTTGTCTTGGGAATGCCATTTTTGCCGAAAATGGGGCAAATCTAGTCTATCCTACTAATGGATAGAGCAGTTCATTCCCGTCACAATGATATCATAAAAGAAGCTCAGTATTGATTCTTTGAATTTATGCAAATTTTTTAGAAATGATACAGAACTATCTTTTAACACAGCTATTATTGATAAAAAGCCAGAAATATTATCTAAAGTACGGCAAGTTGCTACTCATGTTGATTGTCACAATAATTGCTATCCAAAAAACAACTCTTTTGAGGATCTATTATGAATATTGTCTTAGATCGTCCGGAAAATACGGAACATATTCCGCGCACCTTTTATCAAAAGGCACCATCTCAAAATGAGTAAAAAGGTGCTGGTGCACTTGAAACAATATTGATAAGAAGTAGTTAAGAGCCCCTCAAGGTTTTATGATGTTTCAAAGTATTATCCTACTCTTTTCTTAGGTTTATGGGAAAAATATATTCAAATAACATGAAAAAAATAGAAAAATACAATTTTCTCAAAATGTTTTTTGTTCACTATTTCCTATCTACATTTTCATTTCTCAACGTATCTTCCTGAAATTTGGTATGAGTGATGAGTGGGGAAAACAAAAAAAATGATCTGATAATTTTTTTTCGATATGTCTTTTAGTGTTGTAAAAATAGAATCTTTTGTACAAACGTTTTGCATATTTTGGGTTGTTCTATACGCTATTTTTTAAAACTCTTAAAAATAAAAGATAGTCATAAAACAAAAATCCGATCTGAATTAATTTAGACATCTATCAATATCGAACTTCATGCAATTTTGGGGCAAAATTCAAGATGGCCACCATTTCCATGGCAACCAGATGTGTCAGAAAAAAACAATGACAAATTTCAACTTAGCACACCATGTCCACTACACCTATTTATAAGTTAATTTGCTAGGATAAAATGGGAAAATGTTCACCCCCCCAATCCATATAAGACAATCGACACCTGGTCCCATCAGAAACAGATGATAAAGAGAAGATCCTGTGTACAGATCATATATTGTGTACATTAAAGATTCTTTGGCAGTCAAATGTTGAAAGAAAGCAAAATGGCAGTCCGGCCAAAATTAAAAATTCTATCAAAAACCTCCAAGATCACTTTAATTGGACGAGAAAAAAGGGGTTGTCTTACCTTTTAAGATCTGAGTAGCTAATCTCAGGAATTGCATATTTCACACGCTTCCATTGGTTTTTAAACTCCGGTTCATCTGTCCCGTCCTCAACAAATCCAAAGTTTTTGACGCCAGCTGCCATAAACACTGTGCCCTTGTACATGATTGCTGCACCTAGAGCTCCATTACAAATTCCACTTCCCTGAATAGAAGCATTACACTTTACAGATCCAACGTTCCGTATGTGATCTATAGATTTTTCTTTTTTGTGAATGGCACGTGTGTATTTCCATATATTCCTTAGGATGACAGAAAAGAAATTGTGAAATTCATTAAAATGAGTTACTTTTTATCAAGGATGGTTAGGCTCAACTATATGAATCTCCACAACAATGTGGCCTTGGCAATTGCCAAAAATTGTGGCCTTGGCAATGGTCAAATATAACTGTGGCCTTGGCATTGTCCAAATATGTGGCCTTGGCCAATTATGTGAAATTGGCAATGGTAAAATACATAGTCTATGCACTGGTAAAAAATATAGCCTTGGCAATGTTCAAATACATAGCCTTGGCCAAATATGTGGCCTTGGCAATGGTAAAAAATGTGGCCTTGGCAATGGTCAAACATGTGGCCTTGGCAATGGTCAAATATGTAGCATTGGCAATGGTCAAATATGTAGCATTGGCAATGGTCAAATATGTAGCATTGGCAATGGTCAAGTATGTAGCATTGGCAATGGTCAAGTATGTAGCATTGGCAATGGTCAAATATGTAGCATTGGCAATGGTCAAGTATGTAGCATTGGCAATGGTCAAATATGTAGCATTGGCAATGGTCAAATATGTAGCATTGGCAATGGTCAAATATGTAGCATTGGCAATGGTCAAGTATGTAGCATTGGCAATGGTCAAATATGTAGCATTGGCAATGGTCAAGTATGTAGCATTGGCAATCGTCAAATATGTAGCATTGGCAATGGTCAAATATGTAGCATTGGCAATGGTCAAGTATGTAGCATTGGCAATGGCCAAGTATGTAGCATTGGCAATGGCCAAGTATGTAGCATTGGCAATGGTCAAGTATGTAGCATTGGCAATGGTCAAGTATGTAGCATTGGCAATGGTCAAATATGTAGCATTGGCAATGGCCAAGTATGTGGCCTATGCAATGGTTACATACATAGCTGTGGTAATGGTCTAACATGTGGCCTTGGCAATGATCAAATATGTGGCCTTGGCAATGGTCAAATAAGTGACCTTGTCAATGGCCAAATATGTGACCTTGGCAATAGTCAAATACATGGCTTTGGGAATGGTATGTGACCTTGCTAATGGTCAAATACATGACTTTGGCAATGGCCAAATATGAGACCGTGGCAATGGCAAAATACATAGTCTTGGCAATGACCTAATATGTGGCCTTGGCAATGGCCAAATATGTGACCTTGACAACGGCCAAATATGTGATCTTGGCAATGACTAAATATGTGACCTTGGCAATGGTCAAATATGTGACCTTGACAATGGCCAAACATGTGGCCTTGGCAATGATCAAATATATAACCTTGATCAAATATGCGGCTGGCAATGGTCAAATATGCGGCCTTGGCAATGGTCAAATACATGGCCAAATATATTACCTTGGCAATGATCAAATATGGAGTCAAACCTGTCGTTTTGACAATGGGTAAACATGTGACCTTGGCAACGGCCAAATATGTGGCCTTGACAATAGCGAAAAAGCCTGAAATCTTATCACTACTGTTCTGATAGGCGAAATATGACAATAAGTGACAACTCCACTAATAAAGACAGTACAAACACGTGACGTTTCGGGTATAACCCTTCGTCAGACAACAAACGAGAAATATCTAGAATCTAGATCTAAGTACTACCTCAGGCATCACACAATGTGATGTCAGAAGAAAAAACAGAAAGGAGAAAGAAAGAAAGAAAGAAAAAGACAGTGATGATAAGAAACGTAGCAGAGGGGGCTGTGAAGAATGAGCGAGAGTGGAAGGTTCAGATCTAGAATGAAATAAAAACATGAAAATAAGTAAGTAATAAAAGGTGAGAAGGAGATAGAGAGAAGGAGAGAAATAGAGAGAGAGAGAGAGAAAAAGAAAGAAAAAAAGGCAGGGAAGAAAGAAAGGGAGAGAGAGAGATGTGTGAGTATGGGAAGAACGAAAAAAAAGGATAAATATAAGACTAGATCTATATCTCACTGGGTCTAGAAAGAAGAAATGATAGAGAATGAATGAAAGGATGTATCAATCAAGGCAAAAATTGACACTGAAGGTGCGAAATGTATATAAATTACAAATTTATCAATGTAATAAGGGAACAGAATAAATAATTTATCTGAAATTTCAAAAAATGCCACTTAGCACTAGCTGATGCTTTGCAACTTGCATTATGTGATGCCTGAGGTAGTACTTAGATCTATATTCTAGATATTTCTCATTTATTGTCTGACGAAGAGTTATGCCCGAAACGTCCCGTGTTTGTTCTGTCTTTATTGGTGGAGTTGTCACTTATTGTCATATTTCGCCTTTGACTTCACTCCACTGTGGCTCCTCCATATTGCTGTTCTGATAGAAATATGTACACACCCTGGAACAAATTTGACAGAGAGTTTTCTCTAATGCTTAGCAATAAACAGAGTTATCAAAAAGATCTTTTAAGAAATCAGACATGTTTGTTAACTCTAAACATTTTCATCAAAAGTATATTGAGTGACTGTCTCTCGATGTAGGTAAAAGAAAAAAATCAAATAATTGACATATATACTCGTATATGAATACATGTTTTGATCACAATACTAGATTTAATTATGCTTTGTCTGACCCCTGAATACCTCTAAACAGACACGAGTTTCAATGCCTCATCTCTCAAAGTTCCTCATTCCTCAAAACGGAAAGAGGGAAGACACATTTTCACATCTTACACGAGTGTCAATTTAATAACTAAAGACAAACAGTGAGGCAAGCGGCATGTCGAAAGTGAAGGAAATGACATTAAATGATATTAAAGCCCCATATGAACAAAGATGAGACAAAGACAAGGAATAGAGAGAAAAAAATCTTGGCCACCATGGGGATTGAACCAGCGTCCTCTGTGTCGGCACTCCATGAAAAGAAAGTTTATAAGTGGGTTCAATCCCCATGGTGGCCAAGATTTTTTCTGTCCATTTCTTGTACCTAAATCGTTTTTGTTCCTATGGGGCTTTAATACTATTCCCATCAAAATTGCCTGTAGTTTTCAATCCTGGTGTCCAATGTGCCTGCGAACGAATCTAATTTATCTATGATTTACATTTTTAAAAATTAAAGAATCATGGGAGATCCATATCCTCTACAAAATAGTTAACAGTTTTCTCTTCCACAATGACTCTCTCGGTCGACCGGAAATTCAATAGATATTTGATTATTTTTTTGTTTCTTGAAAATGCAAGTTGGTGATCCATTAGATTTTTAGATTCATCCGGAGATCCATTAATTAAGTATAAAATTTGAAAAGTGGCCTAGACTCAATCAAACCCTCTTCTACTTGTCAGGTATGTGCAGAGATTATAGTACATAAATGTCTGTCTTCTTGTTTTACTGAAACCATTCTATCTTTAAAAGAAATACAACATATATATGTGATAAAATGCAACTTTGTAAAAAGAAACAAGTTGGCCCTCTAACTCTACCGATTACTGGTAAACAGTTTGCCAGCCCCTGCCTTAGCCTATCACAGGATGGAGCTGTGTTCATAATTGGAGATTTGTAAAACAACCTAAGAGCTAGTGTAACTTCATTGATAATATAATTAAGGATCACTAATAATTTTCAAATAGCAATTTTCTTAAATTGAGGATCAGACTTTGCTTCAATGTACAGAATAAATGTTTTTATTTTTACTTTAAAGGTCCAAATAAGGCAGCAAACACATTAAAATTTTGTTGTTGTCTTTAAATTCAGCAGGACAGTAAATATCTTAAAGTTAAAAATAAGAGTGATTACCCTTTACTCTTAAAAAAAAAAGAGGAGAAAATAGAAGCCTTAAAAAGTAAATGTTCCCATAACTCAATTGAATACTTAAACGAAGTACAGAAATCATTTTGATATATGAAGTTAAATGACAGTATTAGCCTTACCAATCAATGACAACTCTATGGACTCCATTGATGGTCCTAATGTAGTCAGAGTCCACGCATGTCCGACGACACAATCTACAAAGCTTCAGAAGAAAAAAAATCAGTGGCAAGTCAGACCAAAGATCAGTTAAATTATTTTTTTTAAGAATAGTGTATATGCAATACTTTAAACTTTGAAGAATTATTTTCGCAAACAAACTGTGGTGTCAACATACGGAAAATGAAAAGTAACCTCCAAGTGCAGAGCTTTACAAAGCACCAATTGCATATCCTAGAAGTAAAGTAGTGATATGCTTTAGGTCATTTCCTATTTTCCTTAGATCTTTAATCATCAGGAGAATACTTGTAGCCCGGATAAAAAGAATTAAAGACTCAAGTCCATGTTTACATGAAAAGCAGAATGGTTTCTACAGATGAAAGAACAGAGACAGACAGAGACATAGAGAGAGACAGTGAGTGAGTGTGAGACACAGAGAGACAGAAAAGAGAAGGGAAGAGAGGTACTGTATAGAGCAGTGATTCTCAACCTTTTTGGCCCTTGCAGCTTTTCAGCACATGTCCTTCCCCCTTTCAAAAGGTGCATTCAAAATAATAGAGTCTGCCAATCTATGTATCAGGATGGCAATAGATTGATAGAGATATTAAAATAATGGCTGGGTCCCAACTATGGAACTCCTTCCAAAACAAATTATGTTGTAATATGCAGTAGATCTAGATGACAAGATTGGTCTTGCGGGAAATCAAAACCTTTTCAATACATACCATCATTGACAGACCCATTTCTCTCATGTCTATCTTATCAAACATACTTGAGCATGTTGTATGTAAAAACATCATAGAACACCCTGAGAGTAGCAACATCTTAACAAGCCTTAATCACAGATTCATATATAACCCTTCGTCAGTCAACAAACGAGAAATATCTAAAATCTAGATCTAAATACTACCTCAGGCATCACACATTGTGATGTCAGAAGCAAAAAACAGAAAGGAGGAAGAAAGAAAGAAAAAGACAGTGATGATAAGAGACGTAGTAAAGGGGGATGTGAAGAATGAACGAGAATGGAAGGTTCAGATCTAGAATGAAATGAAAATATGAAAATAAGTAGGCCTCAAGTAATAAAAGGTGAGAAGGAGATAGAGAGAAGGGAGAGAAATATACATATATATATATATATAAATATAAGGGCGTCTTTACAGGGTACAATTTTAGCTCTCTGAAAGGCTTGACAAATGATGGCCCTAGGGTAACCTCTGTGCAGGAAGAAATCAAACATCTTAGGCGCTTCCTCTGTGAATAATTGCTTGGCAGAACAGATGCGTCTGAGGCGGAGGAATTGAGAGTATGGAATAGCATATTTGCAACGTGGTGGATGGGAGGATGTGTAGTGGACATAGCTACGACTATCTGCATCTTGTAGAATATGATAGTTGTAAGCCCATGTTCGGAGAGAGAAACGTTGATGTCTAAGAAGTTAACAGTGGATGTAGACTAGATAAAAGGAACTTCATAGGTTTACAAAAGTTGTTTGCACTCAAGTGCATCCATAAAGGTAATTTTTTTGAAATTTCAGATAAGTTGTTTACTCTGTTCCCTTATTGCATCAATACATTTGTAATTTGTATACATTTCGCACCTTCAGTGTAAATTTTTGCCTTGATTGATACTTCCTTTCATTCATTCTCTATCATTTCTTCTTTCTAGACCCAATGAGATATAAATCTAGTCTTATAGTTATCCTATTTTTTCGTTCTTGTTTCCCATACTCACACCTCTCTCTCCCTTTCTTTCTTGCCTTTTTTCTTCCTTTTCTCTCTCTCTCTCTCTCTCTCTCTCTCTCACTCTCTCTCTCCCTCCCTCCCTCCCTCCCTCCCTCTCTCTCTCTCTCTCTCTCTCTCTCTCTCTCTCTCTCTCTCTCTCTCTCTCTAAATAAATATATATATATATATATATATATATATATATATATATATATATATATATATATATATATATATATATATATATATATCTCCTTCTCTCTATCTCCTTCTCACTTTTTATTACTTATTTATTTTGATATTTTTATTTCATTTTAGATCTGAACCTTCCATTCTCGCTCATTCTTCACAGCCCCCTCTACTACATTTTTTTATCATCACTGTCTTTTTCTTTCTATCTTCCTCCTTTCTGTTTTTCTTCTGACATCACATTGTGTGATGCCTGAGGTAGTACTTAGATCTAGATTCTAGATATTTCTCATTTGTTGCCTGACGAAGGGTTATACCCGAAACATCACATGTTTGTTCTGTCTTTATTAGTGGAGTTGTCACTTATTGTCATATTTCACCTTTTATTCGCCTAGTAAAACAATAGGCTGATCCGACCCGACCCGACCCGACTTGACCCTGTTCACCGACCCGAACGAAAATGGTGACGTTCCTCCTGTCGAATGAATCCAGGAAAGCCTGACTCAAAAAATTCCCTCTCCCAATATAAAATAACATCAACTATTAGCAAACTTTAATCAGAAGCATAGATTTATTAATATTCTGCCACATGGTGAAGTCTTTTGTTTGAATCAAAGCTGTGCGAAAATTAGATCTATCTCTGAAGTAAGATACCGGATCGAGGTTGTGACACCCATGGCACAGTGAAAAAAATAGTCATCGTCTCAAGGGGGAAAACAAGCTGATGTTGTTTCAATCATCGCGCTCCCGTTTACTTTGACAGGTAGTTATCATTATGATTTTGTTGATTTCAGCAAGGATATTGAATGAGCTTTCTATTGATACCTGGTAGAACTTCAATGGAATAAAAAATGCCCATAATTTTAGCTCTCAATTTTTTTTTTAATGTTCTCAATTCAACCATGAAGAAGAAAGGGAGGGCTTCTTTGTATCAACAGAAATGTTATTGTTTAGCTCTATCTGAATCTATCAATCAAATTGCTATTTTCAATCATCGAAGCAAGCGTCGAACCAAGATAGAGAGAAGGGCAAAATCACATTCCTGAAAACCCAACGATTAGCGTGGAAATGGGCAGGTGGTATACTTTTTCAACTCACAGTATAACATACTGTTGTTAATAAAACCTAACATATCATACACCATTAGAAAGGTTTTGAATAGATATTATCGTTGGTGTGCTTCTTATATCCATTAAGCGTGAAAAGTGTGATGATATGTGTGTAAGTTGTGTCTCTTTAGTGACACCCTCGCGCCATCTACCGCACGAAGCAGATTTGAACTGCCTACTATGACTGCATTGAATAAATATGCTGAGCGGCACAACTCTTCAATTTCTAAAGTGATTCAAATTTATGAAAACAGTATCAAAGAAAAGGTAAACAGAATTCGAAACGTAAAAAAACATATTTTATCATGATACCCTACTTGTTACGTAAACAAATGGAAAAAATTCAAAGACAGTTAAAAAACAAACCAGGTAAAATTTGTACAAGCGATAATCAAATCAGGGAACATTCAAGTGCATCCATAAAGGCTAATAAAATCAGCTAATGTTTAACTTTCAGTGAAAATGAGTGGCAATGGGGAAGTATGGAAGAAAATAGACGTGCCACTATCGTCAAAGCGTTCTGTGACTTTTTGTACACGTGGAGACACACTGCTTTGAGTGATGGCAGCGAGGTGTTCTCTGTAAAAATCCACATTTCATGGTCTAACATTAGTTCTTGCTGGAAATCATGATGTTAACATTATATAAATTATGAACAGGAGAATCAAAAAAGTGTGTGTGACCACCAGCTGCTTCTTTGCATGCCTGTACTGTGCTCTGCTTTACATGGACATAGTTAAGATGTGCTGGGGTATAGCCGCATAATCCTCCTTCAATGCTGCCTTCTGTTGCAAGATGGTACGAATATTTTTGCCTTCACACATACGCCTACCAAGTGAATCCCAAAATTTTCAATGAGCGACATGTCAGGAGACATAGTAGTCCATTCCAGTGTTTGAATTTTTTTTTCACAGGGAGGAAAGCAGTAGTCACCCTTGCTACATGAAGCCTTGCATTCTCCAGTTGAAACATGGTCTCATTCCTGTGAGCTCTGAAGTAAGGCACAACGTTCTCTTTCAAGACGCTGTCTACAAAAACCTGTGCTGTAATAATAGCGCCGTCCATAAAGACCAAATCAGTGCGACAATTAGTACTGACCCCCGCCCAAACCATAACGGAGATTTCACCTATTTGAAGGACCTCTTTCGCACATTTCATAGAAAATGGCTCACCTTCTTTCCACCATATATGCGCAATCTTCCATCCACAAATAAGATTTTGATTCGGCTCTCATCGAGAATAAGACTTTCTTCCCATCGGAGTTTAAACCAGTAACTGTGGTGATCTATGAGGAGTGTCCCAGTCTATGGACGACAACACTTTAACCCAGCCTCTTTCAATTATCTCTGGACAGAGGACATGGAGACGCCAAACTTGATGGCGGTTTCTCTCACATCCGTTAATGGATCATCAGAATGAAGTCAGGCAATCCTACGGTTTGTCTAGATTTGAGGTTTTTCACTTATTTTCACGGCCAGGCACACCGTCAAAGGAGCCATTTTCTTCACATTTTAAATAAGCTTCTACACGGTTTGCCTTGAAGAAGAATTGGATTTCAACCCTATGCTGTGGATGGAGCTCAAGTAATATGCATACCAATGATTTGATCCCAATGTGTCTTTGCCAGTTTCAGCATGACAGCTAGGAGACAAATGAATTCTTCCTACGTTTGTTTATCTAGGAAATGACGTTATTGGGTTTATTGAAACGCCATTTAAGCTATGTGAATAAAAATCCTGTTATAAACACCTTTGAGCACAATGTGAGTGTGAAATGAATGCAGGATTTTGTTATGTCAAATTTTCATACCCTCCGTTTTTTAACCTGAAAAGGACAAAGCGGTGCGCATTTTCCAAGAGACTGATAGCACTGATACAGGAGAATTTAGAGAATTTTACCTTCATTCGTCTGGTGTTTATTTTATCTGAATTGGATGTATCATTTTAAAGTTATTCACATTTTACAAGTGTTAATTTAGTTGTGACACTTGGTGCATATTTCCTTAAGCAGATCTTAAACCAAAACCAGCATTTTTAGCTTTTTTACAAGATCAGAGAAAGCAAAAAAATCAAGGGTAAGACTTAAGTTAAAAATCTTCAATTTAAACCTGAAGTCCATCCTACCCTAAGACTTAGAGACATGGGGAATCACCAAGGCAACTTTGAACTTTGCAGACTCTTTGCTAATCGTTGTCTGAGATGCACTGAGGATGTGCACTAGTTGGTACAGTGTAAGCTACAGGCAGTTATATGAGAGAACTTAACAACCCTTGATTGAAAGAGACTCTGAAAACAAGGAAATAGACACTGATTGGCCACATGCAGAGGCTGTCAAGAACGAACATAACAAGACACATATATATAAAATAAAATATGGAAACCACAAGAAAGCAGATCAAGAGGCAAATGTAATTATGTGGTTCCCTGATCATCGAAGAATTAAGTGTGCGGAAGCCTCAGTGCAGAAGCCTCGTACACAGCAGAACGAGATTATTGACCCATATTGAGGTTAGCAGGCAGGTTAGCCTTACAAGAGTTAATGCCTGAGCACGTACCGTATTTGAGAAAGCATATCATATTGGTAATAGGACTAGGCAACAAAAATCTTAAAACATGACATTAATGAATGTAATAAATCATCATGGTATCAATTAAGGACATACCATTCTGAAATGGTTATCAGATTTCTGTGAACCTCCTTCCCGTTTTAGTGCTTCATGCTTTCTCAAAGCCTCTTCCTGGAGACATGTAACCAAATTCAATCTTTCTGCAGCGTCCATTGCTCGAACTCTTTTCACTGCCTTGTACATCATGTCCACTCTCTCTATGTTTTTCAATTCTCTGCAGTGCAAACTTGGCATGGCGAGCAAAATGGACTGCCCTTCCTTTTTCCTACTCCTTCCTGCATTAAAAAAACCCAAATAAATGTTAGCAAAAAAAAACAACTTAAATATTATGTAAATGTCCCATTTAATCAATTGTTGAAAAATATGTTAAATGACATGCACATGTAGACAAAAATGAAATACTGAAATGCAGAGACAGAGAGACACACACACACACACAGAGTCACAGACACATGCGCACACACAAGGAGCGACAAACAGACAGAGATAAGAGAGCAAAGGAGACAGAAAGAAAGAGAGGGAGAGAAAGACAGACAAACAGATAGATCGACAGACAGAGATCCAAGAATTGAGACAGACACAGATACAAAGAGTCTAGAGATTGAGGCACAGACGAAGACTGACAGAGATAGAGACACGGATGGACAGAGATAAATAGACCCAGGGACAGAAGAAGACACAAGTAGATAGATGTATGGACAGATAAAAAAAAACTTGCATCAAAATAAAGAGAGAAAAAAGAGAAATGGAATGGCTGGAAAGACAGCGACAGGGAGGGTGACAGTCTTTCTTTTCTTTTCTTTGTCAGTACCCATTCTAACCTCCAGTGCATGGGTTTAGACACATGAAATGATATTTCTCAAGGCTGTCCTATCCTGAAATTTTATGTTTCCATTTGTAGTAAAGGTTAAATTTCTTTGCTTTCATGCCTCTTTGATATTTTCTTCCCACTTTCTCTGTGGTCTGCCTTTTGGTCTTTTACCTTGGGTTTTAGCAGTTTTTGTATACTGAGTTAGCTTTTCTCTTATCATTCATTCTGTGTACATGTCCAAACCCTCTGAGTTGATTTAGTTTTGATGCCCTATGTTTGGGTTTTATCTCTTATTGTTGTGTTATTTTATTTTGTCTCTTTTAGTTTTCACTACTACTCTCCTTAGATATTTCATTTCAGCTGCCTGTACTCTACTGTACTCCCTACTGTCTAAGGTCCAGATTTCACTGTCAAAGAGGAGGGTAGGAAAATAAACTGTGTTGTATACCGCCATTTTAGTTTTTGCTGACAATTCTTGTGTACCTTTAAATGCCTTTCTTAGATGATTATATATTGTCATTGCTTTTTGGATTCCTGACTGATTTCTTCTTTTAGTTTATCCTCTGATTTAATAATCACTGCTAGGTATTTGTAGGGTGACAGTGCGTTATATAAATCTGTCTTGCCGTTATATCATTCCTTCGTTGAACATATATTAAATCATGAGACACTATTTAAGTCTGAAGAGAATGTGGACTAAAGCTCATGACTATCACATTTGTTTTCAGTCACTTTAGTTGATGAACTAAAGCTCATGACTATCACATTTGTTTTCAGTCACTTTGGTTGATGGACTAAAGCTCATGACTATCACATTTGTTTTCAGTCACTTTGGTTGATGGACTAAAGCTCATGACTATCACATTTGTTTTCAGTCCCTTTGGTTGATGATGAGAGAATATTTGAATGAACACATATTTCTCAAAGGATGGTTTCTACTTTCCTTGTCTGAAAACAGGAGGGATTTCAATCGCCAAAGTTCCACTTTATCATCTCACTTGATATTGATTATGACCAAAGCCATCAGATGTAACTCATTTACAGCTTATGTTACCATTAATACATATATGATGTTTTTAGTTCAAGGGAAGAGAGACTAGAGCACAAAAAAGGCGTGTTTGTTTTACTAAAATTTACCCTGTCCAACGTATGTGATGATCTCAGAGTGAATAAGAAGGAAACAACAAAATGAAAGGTAACTGAAAGAGGGAAAGGAAAAGAGAAGGACCTACCAGCAACGCCCATCAACCTCCCACACAAGAAAGGCATTAAGATACACATTGTGACCCCAGATGAATAGGGTTTTAATTCAACATTTTGGGTGGCAAGAGTAAGCAAGTATCCAGGTGTGAATTAGGACATAAACTTTGTTGTTTCATCACAAAAGCTTCTAGACAATGGCATAAATATCATGTAAAAGGTTGAGGTTCTGAACATTTTAAAAAGAGAAACATGGAGAGTGAGACTTACTCAGTTTTCTTGGGTCGCGTCATATAAGTAGATAGATATACAGATATACGTATATATGCATAACAATCTATAAATATTTATTTTTCGCCAACATTTGACACCAATCTAAAATAAAGTGCTTTATAGTCAATGTTCATAGATTACACAAATACCTTTAGCCTGAATTGTTGAAATTTCATTGCCAACATAATTGTATTTGACAACCAAATTGCATTCTGGCACATCAATTCCCTCTTCTCCGACAGAAGTTGCAATTAAGAGACGATTTTCTCCTTTTCTGAAACTGTCAAGGCAAGAGTTTTGCTGGGCTAGTGTCATTCCTAGAAAGATTATGAAATTGAAGAAGTAATACAATTTCAATATTACAAAGTATGTTACGAAAGGCAATGAAATAAAAGAGCATGATAATAATATCAAGTACGTTGGAATAAAATCAAACATAGCAAAGATATGTTGATTTAAATGTGACAGAAATTATCAAAGCTCAATATCTCAAAAATATTTTTAACCTTACACGGTTCATCATAAAGATAAAGAATTGTCTCATTCACAGATACAGTATTCTGATAAAACATTCTTCATTTCTTGATGTTTTAAAAAATATATATCAAAATACAGTGTTCTGATGAAACATTGTTCATTTCTTGATGTTATTCTAAAAACATAAAAATACAGTATTCTGATCAAATTTTCTTTATTTCTTGATGTCATTGGAAATTTTTTATTAAAAACAGAGTAATTAAAACAAAATAACAAAATTTCAGTTGTTTTACAAGACCTTGAAACTCTTGGTGAATACTATCATGTTTGGAAGATAGGCATAGAAAGGTGATAGGATGTCAAGAAAGATTTTTCATTATAAAATTGACAGTTTGTTTTCAGAGAATAATTTTTACTGATGACTGATAGTTATAAAGGATATTTTTACAATGGTCTCCGCCTAAGAGGCTAGTCCGCCCTTGTGGCTGCTTTTTGCGTGTAACAGATTTTCTACCTGAATTATCATATACAACGTGTCGAAAAACTTCAGCCAGCCTCAGATACCAGTTTTTATTTCATCAGAAGGACCAATGATAAACTCAATGCTTTAAAATGGAAATTCATATTCAAATTAGTGATGCCGCATTTCTCTTTATCTGGAACAAGTACATCGCGTTATAGTCTTTCCCACCCAGAATCTATTCTAGCCCCTGCCAAGCCAGCATCAGGCTTTTTAATGTTTATGCCAGACACCCACCAGATAAATGAGACAATTGACACTTATAGTTCACATCAGCATGCGACACTTGCTGGCAGCAACTTCGTATCAAATAACAGGTAAGCAATAGATGGAATACAAAGCACTTATTTGTTTAGATTTGTATTCATCTAATTTTATTTTGTTTACATATCTTTAATACATTTGTTTTCACTTACCTCCTTCTAACTCGGGAGTATTAGTTCCCGTAAAAATGGTTGCTTTTAAATTCATTACAGCTTGGTTTTCACATCTATTCAGCCAGTCAGTCAATGCTTTAGCCACTGCACGGGTCGTCACAAAAACAATGCCACGAGAGTCTTCTCCCTTATTTATTACATACTTCTCAATGGTTTCCAACAGTTTAGTTAAATTGGAATTCTCCTCAGCTTGAAAACTTTTCATGACACTTTTCAAACCTTAGGAAAGAGATACAGATTGTTTTCCTAAATATGAAATAAGTTGGGTGAAGTCCCTTTAAATTCAAACAAAGGAACAAGATAAAAATATCATTGAAGCTTACAGAGACCATTCAAAATGGCTCTTGGTAAAAACTTAAGGTGAAAAAATTAAAGTCTCATTTAGAAAAAAAAAAACACCTTTCATTTTGCTATTCCATGCTTTCTCAGATGTTTATTCATTCATAGTAAGAGAACTATGATAATAATAATAATAATAATAATACTAATAATACTACTAATAATAATAATAATAATAATAATAATAATAATAATAATAATTTAAAAAAAATAGTAGTAATAGTAATAATAATAATCATCTATTATTAATGCAGCTTCATCGAAAAATCTCAACACACTTTATGCAGAAACTATTCCATCAAGAAAAGTGTAACTTGACATATAAAATCCTGCAATAAAATAAACATTTTGCAAATAAAAATATAAAAGTATTGCTTTTTATCACCTGAAGGTGCTATTCTGTAATTCAATAGCAGCCTTGAGTGTTCATATTCCATCTGCATTTCAACTGGATAATTTTTATTTCTCCAGCCTACGAGAATCAGAAATCTGGAGTTCTAGTTAGTTCTATTGAAATGTTTACCCAGTTTCAAATCGAGATACTAGCGGACTGCCCAAATCAAAAGTATTTTTGTATTGAAATAATATTCAAATACCCTAGTCAAAGGTAGTTTTCTTTTAATAATACTCGACTGTTCACATCAAAGGCATTCTTCTGCTAAGAATATTAACATGGTTCTGTTTTGATTTCTAGATTTACAATCTAGACTGCGTTCAAGTTCTACAGTTTTATCACCCTGACAAATTGTCCACACAACTCACTTGTTCAGAGAGCATGGTTTTCTGCTTGTAATAATAATAATAATAATAATAATAATGATGATGATGATAGGAAGAAGAAGAAGAAGAAAAAGAAAAAGAAGAAGGAAAAGAAGAAGAGGGGGAGGAGGAGGAGGAGGAGGAGGAGGAGGAGGAGGAGGAGGAGGAGGAGGAGGAAGAAGAAGAAGAAGAAGAAAAAGATGAAGAAGAAGGAGAAGAAGAAGAAGAAGAAGAAGAAGAAGAAGAAGAAGAAGAAGAAGAAGAAGAAGAAGAAGAAGAAGAAGAAGAAGAAAAAGAAGAAGAAGAAGAAGAATAAGAAGAAGAAGAAGAAGATGAAGAAGAAGAAGAAGAAGAAGAAGAAGAAGAAGAAAAAGAAGAAGAAGAAGAAGAAGAAGAAGAAGAAGAAGAAGAAGAAGAAGAAGAAGAAGAAGAAGAAGAAGAAGAAGAAGAAGAAGAAGAAGAAGAAGAAGAAGAAGAAGAAGAACAACAACAACAACAACAACAACAACAACAAAAACAACAGCAACAACAACAAGAAATTTATACGATTGCGACCATGATATAAAAACGAAAGGTTACAAAGCATTTGTGAGACCAATTTTGGAGTACGGCAGCACAATCTGGGACCAACATCATAAAAGGAAGATTCAGGAAATAGAAAAGATCCAGCAGAGAGGAAAAATCTATACAGCAAAACAACTATAAGAAAACATATACCACTAAACAATCAGAAATAGAGTCTCTTTATGAAAGAAGAAAAAGGAATAAACTAATGATATTTTTCAAAGGATTAAATGACTCTCTGTGCTGCCCCTCAGTAAAATACGACCAAATGAAAGAAAACCATTCACATTCATGATGTCACATTCAAAAGTAGACAAACATCTACATTCTTTTCTACCATCAACATTGAGACACTGGAAAAACAACTCCATTGACATAAGAAATTCACATGATTTTAACATCTTCAAGATTAACGTCAACAAAAAAATGTGCAAAGTTGTGGAGTCTTCAAGACTAAGTTAAAGCTAGAAAAGGAAGAAGGGCAAGAACAAGAAGAAGAAGAAGAACAACAACAACAACAATGATAACAATAACAACAAATAATAGTAAAATAAACAATAACAGTAGTAACACGAGGTGCGTTTTCTTGTCTTTCCGTGATGCTATCCGTAGTGTGATAGTATCCGTTTCACAGGGGGAACAATCATTAAGTGTGCATTTAAAACAAAAACAATTAATTTCCCTGATCATCAAATCAACTGATGTTTAGTATTCCTTGGTCGCGTGACAGATTGTTTCCTGGTGTCAAATTTAATGCTCAAATTGGGCATTATTCTTCTCAACACATCAAGGCCCCATCACACTATCCAGTGACTTTTATATAGAAAAAAATGATGTTAGAGCCATTTAGCGTTCTCGTGACTGATGTGTTCTATTATCCACCGTAATGCTAGGTTACGGCAACTGTAATAATTATATTAATAACAATAATACTAATCATAACATTAGTAATACTACTACTATATAATAATCACTTGCAGGACTGGACGCTAATCTGTAGCAAATTTTTACTCCCAAGCTGTTGCTGGTTCCCATTTACTTATGCCATTTGCCCGCGGGTTTGAGTGGGAAATGCTTGTGAAGCGTCCTTCCCAAAGAACATAACATTAGACCTAACAATGCCAGGATTTCAACCTGAACCTCAGGATCCTAAATCTGATAGTTTAACCACTAGCCGATCGATGCCACTGGATGCAGTGGAAACCAAATCAAAAATCAAATTAAAGTATAAAAAAACCAACCCAAAAACAAACTCAGAAAGACCTTTGGCCGTGCTTTCTTGTATGAATCCATTTTTGCCTGTGGACAGCATATTTCTATTAAATTCTATAGGTTGATAATAGTAGGAGGTAAATAAATATTGATATCCTCTTATGGGTCGATGGTCAAATTCTTTAAAAAAACCCGGAATATTTCTGATTTTAAGAAAGTAAAAACAGCATCATTGTGCTCTGTCCCCTGTAAAATGCACCAGGCCTTTTGAAAAATGTGTCCCTTTGATTGGTGATTCAATAATCTGGATGTCTCGATTATCCAGACAAATTACTCGGAACGGGGTGTTCAGATTATCGAGATGCGACTCTTGTGATTTTTGCCTTCCTACCACAAGGTATACATTCAGTGTTCCCATTTGATATCAAAAGGAAGAAAAGGCTGATAAAATATTATAAGTGTTTTCACATTCAAAAACTAAATTTGGTTATTATCCAATCAACATGTAATTATTCCCCATGAAGTCATGTTAATAGCACCCCCATTTAAAAAAAAATTCTAAGCAAATCTAATGTTGATTATTCTTCATTAATGAAAGAAATATCAGTTACCTTCAAAGTCTCTCAAAAGCGAGGCTTCTCTTTCAGGGTTATCATCATTTTGCATGCAAGGTTGAAAACATGATTCAAGATAGGCAAGAACGTCTTTAACATGAACTAAATCGAAGGCCTCCAAAGCCACATTGTAAACCTGAAATGAAAATGTTTCAAGAGAATCTAAATGACAATTGGAAGGAACTTGAAAGACAAAGTGAAAGGCAATGATGGAGCTTTAATTTACAGTCAACATACATGCCATTTGAGACTCAATGACGTAATTATCAGAAAGGTTGATTTACTCAAAAGTCATAAATTCTTTGACATTAGAGCTGACTTTATGGCACATCTGTCCATATGTTTAGTTTTTGAGATATGATATGCGTTACTTTTTAATGGACAGTGTAACATCATATCCTTTCCTTCTTTTTTTGACCTTCATGTATATTACTATGTGATCTGATTTTTTCATCTAGCCAATCGGCTGCAGCTTGTGAAGGAACCTCGTAGAACATCAGTCTTGTCCCAGGCCTTTGTTGGATTAACGGATGGAGAATGAATGATTTATGGTAAGTTGATGAATGAGTATGAAGCTAAGCTGATTTGTCTTTATTATTGTTTATATATATTGTTTCACCACACTTTCTTTTTACTCACCTTTGTATCTTTATATATATTTTCTTCTAAAACCTGTATATTTGATGAATAAGTTAGGTTAAATTTGTATTTAATTTAAATACATTGATGTATTCTATTATTTTTCAAACTAAAATTGTGATAAAAATATAATTTCCTGTGTTAAAGGATTAATAAAGATGAATAGATTGAATTGAATTGAATTGTGCATGCTGCGCTAACCGTTTGGAATTCCCTGTCTTTTGACACCAGACATTGCCCAAATTTTCAAACTTTCAATACAAAACGGAAAATGATATCTTACTCAACCCTACAAACTTTCTTTTGTGAGAATACTGTTGAATCATTTTGTTGTGATGAACTTTGTGTTATAGGTTGGAATGTACTCAAGTGCCTCAGCATTATGGTGGAAACCAACACTATACAAATTGTCATTATCATTCCTGGCTAAATGGCCACCGCATAACTGACCGCTCCACTTAACTCATTCCCTACTTGACCTAGATTCCCCTGTGAGTCACGGCTGGACACGCCCATTTTACAGATTTTTTTGTTTTATCCACCCTGCTCTCAAACATTCATCCTTCTTGCTTTCCATGACTTCCAACATACACATATTATATATGAAATTGAAGGTAATGAAATGGCGAATTACACAAAATGTGTTTGAGATGATTTGGGGTATTGGAAAAAAAGAAAATAACAGGTAAACTATAAATCTCATAAAAATGGAGCAATTTACATATATTTTGTTTTCACTTACTTGAGTTATATCTCACCTAATCCTTATTCTATGGCAATAGAAATTTTTGTACAGGTGCATAATCCATTTAGAAATGTTTTGTGAAAGTTTGATTGTTTTACTATTGTCCAAAAGAAAGTTATGCCCAAAAACCTAAATGTCCCTCTCGGCCGAATAAAATGAACGAATTGAAAAGCCGCTATCCACTCTCCTTTCCATGACTTCCACCATACACAAATTATATATGAAATTGAAGGTAATGAAACGGCGAATTACATAAAAATGTGTTTGAGATGATTTGGGGTATTGGAAAAAAGAAAAAGAGAGGTAAATTAAAAATCACATAAAAATGAAACAATTTATATATTTTTTTTTCCACTTACTTGAGTTATATCTCAGCTAATTCTACTTCTATGGCAATGAAATTTTGTGTACAGGTGCATAATCCAATTAAAAATGTTTTGTGAAAGTTTGCTTATTTTACTATGGTCCAAAAGAAAGTTATGCACAAAAACCTAAATGTCCCTCTCGGCCGAATAAAACGAACAAACTGAAAAGCCGATATCCACTCTCCTCCTTCCTTTCTCGTCTATTACTGCAGATTTAGTCTGGTGTGCCACAGCCTGAAACAGTCTTTCTTGCACAGATGTGGTCTGCCTGTACACACCGAGCACACATTTGTTGTTCTTTTCCTCTTTTCAGGTCTGCTGCAAACTCTACAGTTGCGGTCTTTATCAGCTGACTCCATGAAATGGGAGGACGGAGCAATCCTTTCCGCATTGTTGACTGGGGGTGGTCGGCTGGGAATTATCATACCAGCAGCTGCCGCATCAGTCAGTTGGATAATGAGATTATCCTTGAACTGACTGAGTGACAGCCGATGGTAGCTTTCATCTCGTGGTCGTGTCAGATCAAAAAGAATGCTGGCATTGATGTGGGCCAGTTCAAGGAGCCAGAAGAAAATTTTCTTCCACCGCTTGTAAGATTTGCGCTTATGAGCACCGTAGTAGGTGACTTGTTGGTCAGCACGATCACACCCATTCATATTTTGGTTGTACTGTTGAATTGGTGTGGGCTTGTCAACAATGTGGCCTCTTTTTCGTCTCACTGGTGTCGTAGCGACCTCACCACATGACGTGACAAGCGAACAAATTGTTTTTGCCTTTTTGTCACGAAAAGCCACAACGAGGTACTTACATCCTTCATCACTGTACCACGTCATTTTGTTTTGCTCCAGCTTGAGCGTTTTTAATTGCTTAGGCAAATATTTCCGTCGCACATCGATGGTTCCAGTGTAGTGGTGACGGTTGTGTGACAGAAATTCCAGCAAAGGCACCGACGTATAGAAACGATCACCGAAAACATGATGGCCCTTGTCCAATGGTGACAGTAGCTTTGCAAAAACTTTGACAGCTTGGGCAGATGTTGGGTCAATGTCTGGGTGATATGATGTATTAGCACCATAATAGGTGAACACATTGTAGACATACCCAGTAGCACTGTCGCAGAGGCCGAAGGTCTTGATGTGATATTTGGACGGCTTTGACGCATTGAATTGCTTGTGTCGCCACCGTCCCTTATATCCGATGATCATCTCATCAATGGACATTTCTTTGTCAGGGTAGAACGCATTTTGAAATCTAACCATCAATGATTCCAGAAATGGCTCGATCTTCTTCTGCTGCAATGAATCCTTCCCACCCGCATGGAGCATCGTGTAATACAAAATTTCAAATCGTTGCCGAGTCATCATCTGTCCATACCAGGGTGTATACTTGTGTTTTCTCTTTGTTGCCCAGTAGTCCTTTATACTCGGTCTTGGATCGAGACCCATGGCAATCAGGATGGCAAAGAATGTCAGCAAATCTGGTCGTGAAACGGGCTCCATCCGATTATAAATTGAATGCTGACGATGGGGAGTGTTTAGCATTTTCCGTTTCTCGCCATAGGCGTTGATGTTGGTGAGAAGACTGTCCAAAATATCAGGAGTTAGCAGAGAAAATAAACAATCTAACTCAGACGAATTTGCGGTGCACAGTTCTTTGTTGACGCCATGAGATTGAGCACGAACGAAGCGAAAATTCATCTGCGTGTTCCCAGTTGTCACCTCCTTCCATGTCAAATTTTCACCCGCCTCTCTAATACCAGATCTATCTACTATCCTTGGGGCTGGGGTATCACTACTATCACCATTGACAGTATTCTCTAACTCTAGATCTACAGTGCTAGCAGCAGAGGAACCATTTCTTTTCTGCAATGGTGCAGTAGATCTAGACGTTGAGGGTCTAATTTCTTGAACCTCTTCCTCACTATCACTCGATGCAGATGAAGAATGATACTGATAGTCATCACAACTGGATTGACCATCATCTGACTCACTATCTGATAGAATTGAGGGCAAATCCTCATCCATTTCTATCATTTGAAGTGCCCTTTCAGTGCACAGATGTTTACGGGGGCGTGGCTGCGAGGGTGTGGAATCCATCGTGGAAGTAAACAAAGAGATTGCGCTTGAAATTCAACAAAAATCGTCACTAAAAGTCAGAAAACTTGATCAAATTTCGTGAAAAAAGACGCTGTCTATGACCCGGAAGTAGTTATAGGTCAATTTATAATAAAATATGGATAAGGGGATTGGAAAAGAAAGTAGATTTATCGAGCCGATTTTTCCGGCTCGACGTCCAGCCGTGACGATTTTCACGAGCCGGAAAAATCGGCTCGAAGTACGGAATGAGTTAAATGGCTGTTATGAGTGCAAAACGGATAACGTTCTCTTAAGATCGGACCTCTAAATGGTCAGTCATGAAATAAGAATTTCGCCTAAATAGCTGTTTTGATAGGCAAAAACACCCTGTGTCTAGATCTATTTATATTAGGTTTTAGTTCTGGATGAAGATGTTCTGTCCAACAAACGAGTTGTAAAAAATATGACATGAAAATGAAAATGGAATAAATTTGAACTTGTAGTAAGGTTGAGGCATTAAATAATTTGTTAGAGAATATAAGAATTGAAAATAAAACTTCACAAAATACACTAAATTATATTCCAATGGATCAAAATGTTTAACTACAGGGTGTTAAGGTCACTTCAGGTATTCCCGATTAGATCACGAGATTGGCCGTGGTAACATTTTTGCCTCGTTGCATTTCTTCAATGCAAAATCCTATAAAACTTTCCCATAGAATGTGAAACTGTGCACCAATGTAACTTAGTGCAAATAAAGAAAATAGATATATGTTAATCTTGTGAGACACCAGTCAATAACTTATAAAAAATAGGAACATGTTGAATGTTCTGTACTATTACTTTATTATTTCTATGTTTTGTTATTATCATTGCTGGTGGTCATCCTGTTCCTTTTCCTTTTATTATTATACTAATCACCACCACAAATGTTAGCATCATTTTTTACATTATTAGAATGATTATTAATAAATAGTAGAAATGATAGAAGAAGTTATACTGCTTTTGTAATAGCATTATTATTATTTATGAATAATGACGTGGGGTACTCACTCCGCTTGTATTTTATGATAATAAACTAAGGCACTCAGGTTCCACACAAGAGCTGCCACCTATCTGTTGCTGAAACAAGGGCAGATAATTTTTCGCACATTAAACGCCCCATTGAATTTTGGGGATTAGATGCGTAGTAGGAAATTTAATCCAGTCCTTGTGGCCTCTTATAAGGTAATAAAATAATAGTCTGTCTTTATTTGAAGACTCGCAACAACAAAGATGTAATATATTATAGAAAATTGCATTAAAAAATGAAGCGATGATTATATTTCTTTAGAATTGTTTTTTTTAATACATAAGAAAAGTAACTTTACTTTACTCATCACAGTACAATCCTTGATAATGGTGCCACAGTTGATGACTCACCTTTAGAAAATTGGCTACGACCATCAAAGTTCTGACCGACATGTTTGTTTCATATTCTGACAAAGGAACACATTCAGCAGATTTCCTCAAATCGACTGTCCACTGATTGTAATGTTGACTCTGTCTGTCGGTTGGAATTTCTCTTAGGAGTTTTGCAACCACACAATTGTCTATTGCTGAAAATGTTTTTGGAATGAGAAAGGAGAAAACATTTCTGAAATTTACAATGAAAAGGGCTACAAATACTCCCATCTGATCAGATAAACCGTAAAATGAAGGAAAATATCCCAATGCATAGGAAAAAGTGATAGTTACTTTTGGTATATTTGGTGTTGAAGAACCATGAAATTGAGTATTTGTGCAAGGGTCAAATAGGAGATTTAAATTGAAGGGCTGACTAGGCTTGAGTCTTTTCAATCTTTATTTTTGTAATCATATGATTATGTGTAGAGATTTAGGATGGTAATATAAAGATCTATCCATACACATATCTAAATTTAGACATGCATTGGTTCCTCATAACCTCAGAACACAACACAGCAATCAACATTGGTCTACACATTCCTTCATTTATCTTAACATTCTTGAAACAATATTTCTTCCCATATCACAAAAAAAAATAAAAGCTGATATGTTCAAGTTCTGAACAAACAAGTAAAAACCTGAAGTCATTTTTTTTGTTTTGGAGTTAATGTTTTTGTTATTAGTATGTACATGAGTAACTGTCAAAATACAGTCATCCAATATCATTAAAATATTTGTAGCATCCTTGGTTGCCATAGAAACGGCCGCCATCTTGCATTTTGACTCAATTTAAAAATCTATCTCCTCCCTTAGTTATGAATAAAATCACTCAAAACCTGTGCAGATTGTCTTTTACATTCAATATCTAAAGAGCGACATCAGGTTTTTTTTTCGGTTTTTAAAAAAAAATTTTTTATGAATTTTTGAAAATACTAGATCTAGATCTATATTGTAAATGTACAAAAACGGCATTTTTATTACAGAAAAAAAAATTCTCAAAAATTTTACAACATATAAAAAAAAACTGACGTCACTTTATTAACATTGACAAGAGGAACCTATGTGCCAAATATAATACAAATCGTTCGGTAAATGGCGGAGGAGATGGAATTTTAGTGTGGAAAAACTACATTTCGAGAAAAATGCAAGTAAAAAAATCAAAAGAAAATAACACAAAACAAACACTTCAGATGGGTTTTCCTTGTTGTAGCAGCCTCCTTGCTCTTTCGACAGTCTCTGGCATTGTTACTAATGTAAACAGGATTATAAATCTAGGTTTATGTGCACTATTGTGAAAACAGATGTCAAAATGACCAGTTTTTGGTTTTTCCTCTATAACCTATGCTTGTGCGCGTGTTTACATACACACTGACGTGCAACGCCTCTTATATCACACAGCGATGGGCCGAAGTGACGAGAGATATCGGCAGAAACTAGGTCACCTTGGCGATGCCACATTTAGTGATTAACCGCTAATATATGGGTTTTTACTGCCATTTTCTCAGTCAGTGTTAAGGTAATTTACGTAAAAATTTTGATTGTTTTTACCTACCCTCACCTATAAAATATTTTGTAAAAAAAAATTATACATCATATGGACATTTTTCTGCCATGAACTTGTAGATAAATGATCGTTCTACCCGATTCTGCAACGAACAGAAATTCAACCTTTTGGTCCCAAACTCGATTAGCATGTCATGCTTGTCTGTACCACTGTATCAAGATAATGCCATGCAGGATCAAGTCTCAATACGTCTAATGCAATACGCCTAATGGGCTTTATCTTTATCCAACTACTACTTATGAAAACTAGCACCGTTGGTTTTCAGCACCTTCAATAGATTTGTTTTTAAATTCATTCTAGAGTTATATGAAAAATTATTTAATACTGATGGTTAAATTGTCAATCTGTCAGGGAAGACACTGTCCTGTATGTCCGTATGGTATATCCGCCCCCTGTGCAGATGTTTACCTGCTCCTTCTTTCTGGGCATCTTTCTCCAAATCACACATGATAGCATTAACCTCCTTCACAAATGTCTTGTTTTCTTGCTTATCAAGAGCTTGAATATCTTTGGAAGAAAATAAAACAGAATCACAATCATCACATTTTCAAGAAGACAGCATACAGTTAATAAAGCAGCAAGAATTGTAACTAGGACCAAAAAGTCTGAACACATCACTCCCATTTTGTGCTCTCTACATTGGCTTCCCATACAGAAGAGAATCGTATATAAGATATCATGTCTCACATTCAACTACATTCATGACACTGCCCCTGACAATCTAAAATGTCTCCTTAAAGTTCACCTCCCCAATCGTCCTCTTAGATCACCAAAATCTTTGCAACTAAAAAGAAGCATCCTTTAGTCAAAATTTCTTGAACGTTTTTTACCTTTTCGGCCCCAGCTATATGGAATTCTTTGTCTGTTAAAACTAGAAATTGTACAACCCATCCTTCCTTCAAACAATTGCTTAAAACAGAGTTGTTCAGCTCCGCTTTCGACTCACATATTTTACTTCTTGGCATTTTCTGAAACCTGTGTTAAGGGTTTAGTGTTTTATTGATGTGTGGTATCTTTAACACTGTGATGTATATAATACAATTATTTTACATTTTTCTGAGATTTGATACTTCTTTAACTATATACTTTTATACTATATGTAGACTTTTAAAACTGACATTTAAATGTATCATGCGTAAGTTGGCTCCTGCAATTTTTTATTAACATTTTTTGTTGGTTTGTTTGTTCGTTTATTTTGATGTTTTTTTTAAAGTTAAATTGTGTGTATATGGCCACCTTGTAATTAGCACATATCTTCATTTAGATACTGTTCATTTTAATTGTAATATTAAAATGGCTGATGTTGATTTATTTCTATCTTAATTTTTATACTCCTTGTTATTTAACTTTTGTACTTATATTATTAACTTTCGACTTTGCCTGCGGAATCATTCTGATGTTTGTGGCCCAGCTGACAATTTGAGGTGTTTGTCCAGGTTCCAAGTTCCAAGATTTACAGTCGATACTTTTTCACATCATTTTACACTGTTTATATCCTTATAGAAAAAAGTGCTTTCTTTTTGTTCCTGCTGTAAATTTTGCTTCACCCGGTTACAGGTGACGAAAAAATGTGAGGATATTCACCTAATAAGGTAATTAAAAAGATAAGTAGATTTTCAATGAACTGCTAATAATAATAATAATAATAATAATAATAATAATAATAATAATAACAACAATAATAATAATAGTAATAATAATAATAATAATAATAATAATAATACTAATAATAATAATAATAATAACAACAATAAAAATAATAGTAATAATAATAATAATAATAATAATAATAATAATAATAATAATAATAATAATAACAACAATAATAATAACAGTAATAATAATAATAATAATAATAATAATAATAATAATAATAACAACAATAATAATAATAGTAATAATAATAATAATAATAATAATAATAATAATAATAATAATAATAATAATAATAATAATAATAATAATAATAATAATGAAGATTACTTGAATGGTGCCCAATCCCGTGCAAACATGACCATGACTACAATAACATACAAAAAAATCAAAACAAAATATTTACATTCACAGGATGAATGTCATTAAGAATGAGACTAATCTGTTACATTACAAAATGAAATTCACACATTTGCGCCTGTTTGTGTGCAATATCGAAAATATAAAATTGTTTTTGTCATGATTTGTGGGCCAAGACAGATTGACGTGTCTTTCCTCCCTTGTGAAGAAATCAATTCTTTAACCGAAAAAGTGTTATCCAACATTTGAGCCATTTGTGGTCTCTCCGCATGGTTACAAAACAGCTAGTTGTGCCATCTGTAACCGAGTGGATATGCTACCGGGCTTGGGATCTTGAGGTCTCAGGTTCGAATCCTATCAAAGTTAGGTCTGACGTTGTGTTCCTTGGGATAGACACTTAACACACATTTTCCTAACTCGACCCAAGTGCAAATGGGCACGAGAATTAGCTTGGGAATAAAAATCTGTGTCAGACTAGCATGCTGCACAGGAGGTGATTATTACCACCTGCTTCCCTTCCCGCTACAGACACTAGGATAAACTCTGGCTCTACGGGCGGTAATAGCCTTGAAGGAATTCTACTCTATTTTATTTTTTAAAAATTACATAACAGCTAAATTCAAAAACAGACTCAGACCTTCATTCGGATCCGGCACAGTACTTTTTAGTTCATCAATATGATTTTCAACTGTTGCAATGAAATCTACAGCTAGGTTTGCACACAGCTGAAGAACACTATCAGTGGCTTCTTCGATTGTATTTGCCCTCTCAGTTGGTAACGACGCTGTCAGACCCAGAACCTTCATTTAAAACAAAAGATCATAAGAATTTGAATAAGATAAACACAAAAAGAGGAAATGACTTACATCATGATTTAAGTTCAAATCATTAGTGAATGCTATGACAAAGTGGGAAGATGTTAAAACCAAGTATGAATGAGGCAAAAGATAAAGCTCTCTTTTATGGTATATGAATGAGGCACAAGATAAAGCTCTCTTTTATGGTATATGAATGAGGCAAAAGACAAAGCTCTCTTTTATGGTATATGAATGAGGCAAAAGATAAAGCTCTTTTTTATGGTATATGAATGAGGCAAACGATAAAGCTCTCTTTTATGGTAGATTTTCACAAAATCAATAAGCATGCCTAAATCTTTAGGTAAAGAATCCAAACAGTGACCAGAAAAGTCACGTGACTGCTAAAACTAACATTTCAATTCAAATAAATACTAATCAATCTATTGGAAGTGACATCCGTCGCCGAGTGATTAGGCTGTTGACTTGGGATTCATGAAGTTTTGGGTTTGAATCCTAGCATAGCTACACCTAGCGTTAACCCCACTCGACCCATGTGCAAATGGGTACAAGCACTAGCTTGAGAGAGGGAACAACTAGCATCTTTCTCATCTTTTCTGCTTCAAGCTACAGAAACCGAGATAGGCTCAGGCTCTATGGGCCGCAATGGCCTTTTGAATTTGAATTTGAATTTGAATTTGAATTTGAATTTGAATTTGAGTACCAAGTTGTAGAAACCAGTAATGGCATAATTACAACGAACGGTTTATAGACTTGACATATTTTCTTTGAAAATTTTGGTCGATGTTGAGATGATGGTATGATCATCGAAGTGATTTCAGTCAATTATGGAACAAATAAAGAAAGAGTTTCTGTAGTTATTTGTATGGGATGGTGGTATTGTGTAGCAATTTGTGTTGTCTGTGACATAGGACTCAATTGTGTTTTTCGTTACACGCTCTTCAAATTTTCATGGTTTGATGATGCGGTCGAGACGTTTTGGGATAATGAATTTCTCTGGGTGAATTGATGGAGTATTCCTCTGACAATTTTGAACATGAAGGCTAGTCTGAGCTGTTTTCTTCTATCTTTGAGGTCTGGGAGGTTTTGATCCTGGAGCATTTGTATAATGCAGCTAGTGTTCTAGAGCTGTAATCTCCGGTGATGAATCAAACTCCCTGTCACAGGATTCTCTCTAGTGCTTTTATGTCCTCTTCAAGGTATGGATCCTACACTATGGCGCCAACTTGAGTACCCACATTCTGTAAATAAAGTTCCCTTGAAGCCATTACGGCCAATAGAGCTGAAGCTTATCCCGGTTTCTATAGCGTGAAGCGGAACAGGTGATAATAATCACCTCCTGGACAGGACGTTAGTCTGTCGCAGGTATTTACTTCCACGCTAGTGCTTGTACCCATTTTACACCTGGGTCGAGTGGGTAAATACGTGCTAAATATCTTTCCCAAGGAACACAACGCTGGGCCTGACTTTACCAGGATTCGAACCCAAGAGCTCATGATCTCCAGTCTGGTAGCCTAATCACTTGGCCACCAGCGCCATATCCGCACTCTGTGCTTAGAGTAAATCATATTTTGTGATGAGTAGTTGTGTCTCACAAGAGTGTCCGGATCTGAATCCGTGCTTAACGGAATATGCAGGTTCTGAAACTATATTTTGTTTCCGTTTGATTTTTCCGCTTTAATTATACATATATGAAATCAGTGTATTGAAACATAAACTTCTATTGTGTTGTTTACTTAATTTAGTTTTTACATAGCTATTTAGAAAAACTTTATGAAAGCATCGCTCCAAACTTAACATGCAAATTGTTCTATGTAATGACTAGAAACTTCCAAACAAAATTCAGACTTTTAGTTTTACCTATATTTTAATGATTTTTTTTAGTTTGATATATAAAACATATATAACATTATTCTAAACATTTATATTTGTTTTGCAAAAAGTATACATTTTTCGGAAAGAAGATTTTTAAAAGCTTTTTTTGGACAGTAAATGGCTATCTACAAGCCAAATTTCATGAAAAAATATGTACAAATAGAGACCAAATAGCTAAGAAATAGTCTAAAAAATAACATTTTGAGAAAAACGCAATTGAGATTTCACACTAAAAACATACAAAAACACACCTTTCACACAACTTTCAGCTCACAAGAGTTAATAGTAAACAGCATGCATCAAATGATCCGGGCAGTGGACAGGTAAGCACCTGTACGGGGAGTAGATGATCCCGCTCTCCACGAGTCTCCTGCTGCCTTACAGATCGGTCTTGACTGACCAAAGGCTAAGTGAGTTAACCCTGACAGAAAATAACAACCTGCTGCCTTGCAGGCTGGTCTTGAATCAGCATAGGCTAAGGGAGTTAACCCTGGCAGAAAATAACAAGGCCCATCATCTATCTAGGGTACAGCGGGCTAATCCTCTGCTTATCCGATAACTAACTGATGCAGAGAAATTAATATAATATAACCGGCTTGACCTTTCAACGACGAAAATGGAAACGAACACAGACTGTGATTTTTGGAACATGGAATGTTGGGGCAATAAATAGAAAAGAGTTAGAATTAGTTGAAGAAATGGAAACATTCAAAGTAGACATTTTGGCCATTACAGAAACAAAGAAAAAGGACAAGGAATAGAAAATGAAGGACCAAATCATATTTTAATCTTCTCAGGAGTAGATATCAAAGATAGAGCTAGAGCAGGAGTAGGTCTCTTAATGCATAAAAGACATGCAAAGCTACTAGAAAGCTGGAACTTTATAAGCCCAAGGCTATTAGAGGTAAATATTAAACCAAAAGGAAGAGAAATTAAATTATTAATAGCTTATGGACCAAACGAAGACACCACTAAAGAAGAAAAAGATACCTTCGAAAACAATTTACAAATAGCTGCAGAGAATCTTAAACACAAACAAGAACTAATGGTTTTAGAAGATTTAAACGCTAGAGTAGGCAACAATATAGAAACATCAGGAGGAGTAATAGGTAAAGAAGGAGAGACAACAACTTCTCCAAAGGGAGAGAGACTAATAGATTTTTGCATAAAGAATAACATGAAAATAGCCAACATCTTTTTTCCTCATAAAGATATCCATAAATATACGAGAGTAAATGAAGACAGGTGTGAAAGGTCAATCATAGACTACATAATAGTTAGCAGCTGCCTTTTTTACAGTACATTGGATGCAAGAGTAAACAGAGGAGCAGAAATATTTAGTGATCATCACCTAGTGATTGCCAAAATGAGATTACTGACTGAAGAAAACAAACAGAAAAGAGATATATCAATCTAGGATAAAAAGATTTATCAGTGAAAGGCAGATGGATCTGAATGATAGCACAATAGAAGAAAAGTGGCAATTGTATAAAGAAACACTCCTCCGTTGTACTGAAGAGGTCTGTGGTAGGAAACAAAGTAAAGGAGATAGGAAAAGAACAGCATGGTGGAATGAGAATGTCGAAACTAAGAGCAAAGAAAAGAAGGATGCCTGGAAGAAATACTTGCAAACAAGAGACCAGAGGATAGGATAGATTACGTAAATAAAAGAACTATCGCCAAAGTGGAAGTGAGGAAAGCAAAACAGGAACAATGAGAAGAGTTTGGACAAAGACTTCAAGAAAGCTATCAATGAAATCAAAAGCTGTTCTGGGGGCAATGAATAGCATGAGAAATACCAAAGCATGCCCAATATGAAAAATTAATGGAGAAAGTGTTTTCAACAATTATATAATCCCTCCAGAACATATGAAACAAGGAGTAAAGATCAATTATTAAGAGTAATAAGTAATCCAGAGGAGACAGCTGAAGATGTAGATGTCTCAATGGAAGAAATCAAAACAGCTATAAGAAAAGTGAAATTAGGAAAAGCCCCAGGAGCAGATCAAATTTATCCAGAAATGATTAAAAACCAAGGGAGAGAGGCAGACAAACTACTACATGCAATATGCCAACAAGCATGGAAGTCCAAACAGGTGCCAGACGACTGGAAAAAGGGAACAGTAGTACCAATACATAAGAAAGGATCAACTATGGAATGCTCAAACTATAGAGGGATATAACTAATTAGCATACCAGGAAAAGTGTATGCCAGGATACTGGAAATGAGACTAAGGAAAAGAGTAGAGAATCAGATTGAAGAGCATCAGAGTGGATTTAGATCAGGAAGAAGTGTATAAGACCACACATTTACAATTAGACAAATAATAGAACAATTCCTTGAGAGAAACATTGACTTGCATCTGTGTTTTATAGATCTAGAAAAGGCGTTTGACACTGTGAGGAGGGACGAACTATGGCATTCCTTAAAAGATCACAATGTAGAGCAAAATTAATAGAAGCCATTAAAAGTTTTTACAATAAACCAACATGTGCAGTGAGAGTAGCTGGAAACATATCTGAAGAATTTGATGTAGATATAGGAGCAAGACAGGGTTGTATCCTAAGTCCTCTTTTGTTTATCAAATTTATGGATTCAGTCGCAAAGGCATCCTCAGAAATGAAGAAAATGAATGTAGGTATGTGAAAGTTCAAACCTGTAAATGTATCGATGCTTTCATTTGCCGATGATTTAGTTCTATTTGGAAAATCAGAAAGTGACCTTCAGTCGAATATCAACATTATGAACAATGAACTAAATAAAAGAGGAATGAGAGTAAATGCAAAGAAAAGCAAAACAATGCTAGTAAATAGGGAAGCTAAAACACAAAATCTTAAATTGGCCAGGAGAATTTAGAACAAGTTCACAGCTACAATTACCTAGGAGTAATGATTAACTCAGAGGGAAAACTAAGAGAAGAAATCAGCCAGAGAATCAAAAAGGCAAGTGCAATATATAATCATCTAGGAAAGGCATCTGTAGGTAAACAAGAATTGTCAACTAAAACCAAAATGGCAGTATACAACACAGTTTATTGTCCTACTCTCCTCTATGGCAGTGAAACCTGGACCTTAGACAGTAGAGAATACAGTAGAGTACAGGCAGCTGAAATGAAATATCTAAGAAGAGAAGTAGGGAAAACTAAAACAAAATCAGAAACACAAGAAATAAGAGATCAAACCAAAGCAGATGGCATAAAAACTAAGATAGAAATAAATGAATTAAGATAGTCTGGGCATATATATAGAATGAATGACAATAGAATAACTAAATCAGTATACAGTGCTAAAGCCTAAGGTAAAAGACTTCACGACTGTTCACCTGTATGTTTGTGGCAATTGAGTGTAACCTTTGATTTGCCCATATATGGAAGTATAGTGCTGAATACAATATGTACTAAAGCAAAATAATACTAAAAGGCCTTCACTGGCTGTCTAGTTTCACCGTGACAGCAAATGGGTATAAGAATGTGTGTAATGGTATAGGATGATTCTATTTCATTCAAGGGGTTATAGATTTGTGAGGGTCTCAAAATAAGGCAATATATGATAAATTGTCACGAAACTGGAGACGGTTGTTGTCTTCAAAGACCACTTTTTTCACAGAAAGAAAGGAATTCAGACTTTGGGGTGGTTTATAAGTAAAGCTAAGAAGCGGAACTGGAAAGAAATACCATGACCTCAACTTTGATATTTTGACCCCAAATGACCCGTTCCAGGGTGCCGCATATCCCCTTAAAGCTTGTCAGGATGTTGCTACTCTCAAGGTGTTCTTAAAAGAACTTCACTTTACTTACTGAGTACGTTGGAAGTGTTGGAGAAATCTCAAGCAGTCACAGATGCTGTCACATAAATAAATGGATGTAAAGAAAGTTAAGATAAGACAACAACAAACAAGAAGATCTTAAGCAACAAATATGATATGATGGTCAGAAACTTTACCTGAGGAAGGGGGAGAGGAAAGATTATCTCTCTTCATCTTTAAGTAACACAACATCAATGTGTTGTATGGCTCTGACTTGCGGGTGTGATGACATTCATCAAACACTAGTAGAGTGAACGCACTTAGATCCTCCAAGAGGCCACGACTTAAGTGATTTTGAAGAATCATTGGCGTCAACACAATCACATCGTTATCAGGAAGAAGGGCCGGCAAACTCAGGCAGTACATACTTTCCCCCGTCACAAGAATTGTCTGAAAGAGATTATGTAAACAAAATGTTAACAAAAGACATTAAGCGAAGAAATAAAGAAATATGTCAACAAACAAATGTGAATAAAGAAATAAATTAAGAAGTTCTTTAATTCTTAATCGCTGAATCAATCTCCCTCGACAAGTGCAAAAGAAAAACAAGTTAATGAATCAGTACTCTATGTAAGTTGAGTTCCATGGTTTTTCTATTGCACTTACATAGAGTACTGATTCATTCAGTTGTTGTTCCATTGCACTTACATAGAGTACAGTCTTTCAGTTGTTTTTCTATTGCACTTACATAGAGTACTGATTCATTAACTTGTTTTTCTTTTGCACTTACATAGAGTACTGATTCATTCAGTTGTTCTATTGCACTTACATAGAGTACAGATTCATTCAGTTGTTGTTCTATTGCACTTATACAAAGTATTGATTCATTAACTTGTTTTTCTATTGTACTTATACAGAGTATTGATTCTTTAACTTGTTTTTCTATTGCACTTATACAGGGTACTGATTCATTAACTTGTTTTTCTATTGCACTTATACTGAGTACTGACTCATTAACGTGTTTTTCTATTGTACTTATACAGACTACTGATTCATAAACTTGTTTTTCTATTGCACTTATACAGAGTACTGATTCATTAACTTGTTTTTCTATTGCACTTATACAGAGTACTGATTCATTAACTTGTTTTTCTATTACACTTATACAGGGTACTGATTCATTAATTTGTTCTTGTATTGCACTTATACAGGGTACTGATTCATTAACTTGTTCTTGTATTGCACTTATACAGGGTACTGATTCATTAACTTGTTCTTGTATTGCACTTATACAGGGTACTGATTCATTAACTTGTTTTTCTATTGCACTTATACAGGGTACTGATTCATTAACTTGTTTTTCTATTGCACTTATACAGGGTACTGATTCATTAACTTGTTTTTCTATTGCACTTATGCAGGGTACTGATTCATTAACTTGTTCTCGTATTGCACTTATACTGAGTACTGACTCATTAACGTGTTTTTCTATTGCACTTATACAGAGTACTGATTCATTAACTTGTTTTCCTATTGCAGTTACATAGAGTACTGATTCATTAAGTTGTTTTTCTATTGCACTTATACAGAGTACTGACTCATTAACGTGTTTTTCTATTGCACTTATACAGAGTACAGATTCATTAACTTGTTTTTCTATTGCACTTACATAGACTACTGATTCATTAAGTTGTTTTTCTATTGCACTTACATAGACTACTGATTCATTAACTTGTTTTTCTTTTGCACTTACATAGACTACTGACTCATTAACGTGTTTTTCTATTGCACTTACATAGACTACTGACTCATTAACTTGTTTTTCTATTGCAGTTACATAGACTACTGATTCATTAACTTGTTTTTCTATTGTACTTATACAGAGTACTGACTCATTAACGTGTTTTTCTATTGCACTTATACAGAGTACAGATTCATTAACTTGTTTTTCTATTGTATTAATACAGAGTACTGATTCATTAACTTGTTTTTCTATTACACTTACATAGACTACTGATTCATTAACTTCTATTTCTATTGTACTCATACAGACTACTTGTACTTATACAGACTACTGATTCATTAACTTGTTTTTCTATTGCACTTATACAGAGTACTGACTCATTAACGTGTTTTTCTATTGCACTTATACAGAGTACAGATTCATTGACTTGTTTTTCTATTGCAGTTACATAGAGTACTGATTCATTAACTTGTTTTTCTATTGTATTAATACAGAGTACAGATTCATTAACTTGTTTTTCTATTGTATTAATACAGAGTACTGATTCATTAACTTGTTTTTCTATTGCACTTACATAGACTACTGATTCATTAACTTGTTTTTCTATTGCAGTTACATAGACTACTGATTCATTAACTTGTTTTTCTATTGTACTTATACAGAGTACTGACTCATTAACGTGTTTTTCTATTGCACTTATACAGAGTACAGATTCATTAACTTGTTTTTCTATTGTATTAATACAGAGTACTGATTCATTAACTTGTTTTTCTATTGCACTTACATAGACTACTGATTCATTAACTTTTATTTCTATTGTACTCATACAGACTACTTGTACTTATACAGACTACTGATTCATTAACTTGTTTTTCTATTGCACTTATACAGAGTACTGACTCATTAACGTGTTTTTCTATTGCACTTATACAGAGTACAGATTCATTGACTTGTTTTTCTATTGCAGTTACATAGAGTACTGATTCATTAACTTGTTTTTCTATTGTATTAATACAGAGTACTGATTCATTAACTTGTTTTTCTATTGTATTAATACAGAGTACAGATTCATTAACTTGTTTTTCTATTGTATTAATACAGAGTACTGATTCATTAACTTGTTTTTCTATTGCACTTACATAGACTACTGATTCATTAACTTGTTTTTCTATTGTACGTATACAGAGTACAGATTCATTAACTTGTTTTCTATTGCACTTACATAGACTACTGATTCATTAACTTGTTTTTCTATTGTACTTATACAGAGTACAGATTCATTAACTTGTTTTCTATTGCACTTACATAGACTACTGATTCATTAACTTGTTTTTCTATTGTACTTATACAGAGTACAGATTCATTAACTTGTTTTCTATTGCACTTACATAGACTACTGATTCATTCAGTTGTTTTTCTATTGCACATACATAGACTATTGATTCATTAACTTGTTTTTCTATTGCACTTATACAGAGTACAGATTCATTCAGTTGTTGTTCTATTGCACTTATACAGAGCACAGATTCATTCAGTTGTTGTTCTATTGCACTTATACAGAGTACAGATTCATTCAGTTGTTGTTCTATTGCACTTACATAGAGTACAGATTCATTCAGTTGTTGTTCTACTGCATTTACATAGAGTACAGATTCATTCAGTTGGTTTTATATTGCACTTACATAAGAGTACAGATTCATTCAGTTGTTTTTCTATTGTACTTACATAGAGTACTGATTCATTCAGTTGTTCTATTGCAGTTACATAGAGTACAGATTCATTCAGTTGTTTTTCTATTGCAGTTACATAGAGTACAGATTCATTCAGTTGTTTTTATATTGTACGTACATAGAGTACTGATTCATTCAGTTGTTCTATTGCAGTTACATAAAGTACAGATTCATTCAGTTGTTTTTATATTGTATTTACATAGAGTATTGATTCAGTTTGTTTTTCTATTGCATTTACATAAAGTACTAATTAATTTTCTTTTTCTATTACATTTACATAAAGCACTGATTCATTTTGTTTTTCTTTTGCATTTACATAGAGTATTGATTCATTTTGTTTTTCTATTGCATTTACATAGAGTATTGATTCATTTTTGTTTTTCTATTGCATTTACATAAAGTACTAATTCATTTTCTTTTTCTATTACATTTACATAAAGTACTGATTCATTTTGTTTTTCTTTTGCATTTACATAGAGTATTGATTCATTTTGTTTTTCTATTGCATTTACATAAAATACTGATTCATTTTCTTTTTCTATTGTATTTACATACAGACTGCTGTCTCATCAACTTTCGGGACAAAGAATGTTTACCTTGTATTTGCTTGGTAAATACTTAGAGATGTTTTTATGCTGCTGTGCGGCGAGAGGAATAGTTCTTGCAAAGAAACACACTTTCTTCACATTTTTTTCTACACAAAGAAAAATAAACACATGAAATGTTATTTCATCCTTCCACTGGATAGAAGTAATGCAATAATTCATTCAAAAATGTCATATTTCCAAAGGCTATGATGTCTACAATTAGAAAATATTCATATTATGTCATTACTTCCTTTCAATAGATACAATAATTATTGGGGTTTTTGTTTAAGTCTTTATTTTTCTAAGACAAATTTTTAGTCCATCTTTTTTGATTGGTAAGACAGGAAAACGGGATAAAACATAGCCTAACAAACTAAATATAGCTGACAGACTAAACATAGCCTGGTGGACAAAATATGGCCTGACAGACTACATATAGCCTGGTGTACAAAATATAGCCTGACAGACTAAATATAGCCTGGTGGACAAAATATTGCCTGACAGACTAAATATGGCCTGGTGGACAAAATATTGCCTGACAGACTAAATATAGTCTGGTGGACAAAATATTGCCTGACAGACTAAATATAGCTTGGTGGACAAAATATGGCCAGACAGACAAGATAAAACCTGACATATAAAATATAGCTTGACAGACAACATATAGCCTGACAGACAAAATATACAAATATAACCTGACAGACAACATATAGCCTGACAGACAACATATAGCCTGACAGACAACATATAGCCTGACCAACAAAATATAGCCTGACAGACAACATATAGCCTGACATATAAAATATAGCCTGACAGAGAACATATAGCCTGACAGACAACATATAGCCTGACAGATAAAATATAGCCTGACAGACAACATATAGCCTGACGGACAAAATATAGCCTGACAGACAACATATAGCTTGACAGATAAAATATAGCCTAACAGATAAAATATAGCCTGACAGACAACATATAGCCTGGCAGACAACATATAGCCTGACAGACAACATATAGCCTGACAGACAACATATAGCCTGACAGACAACATATATCCTGACAGACAACATATAGCCTGAAAGACAACATACAGCCTGACTAACAACATATAGCCTGACATACAACATATAGCCTGACAGACAACATATAGCCTGACAGACAACATATAGTCTGACAGACAACGATAGACAACATATAGCCTGACAGATAAAATATAGCCTGACAGATAAAATATAGCCTGACAGATAAAATATAGCCTGACAGACAACATATAGCCTGACAGATAAAATATAGCCTGACAAACAACATATAGCCTGACAGATTAAAATATAACCTAACAGATAAAATATAGCCTGACAGACAATATATATCCTGACAGACAACATATATCCTGACAGACAACATATAGCCTGACTAACAACATATAGCCTGACATACAACATATAGCCTGACAGACAACATATAGTCTGACAGACAACGAAAGACAACATATAGCCTGACAGATAAAATATAGCCTGACAGACAACATATAGCCTGACAGACGACATATATCCTCACAGACAACATATAGCCTGACAGACAACATATATCCTCACAGACAACATATAGCCTGACAGACAACATATATCCTCACAGACAACGGAAGACAAAATATAGCCTGACAGACAACAAAAGGTAACATATAGCCTGACAGACAAAATATAGCCTGACAGACAATGAAAGACAACATATAGCCTGACAGAAAAAATATAGCCTGACAGACAACATATAGCCTGACAGACAACATATAGCCTGACAGACAAAGTATAACCTGACAGACAAAATATAGCCTGACAGACAACATATAGCCTGACAGACAACATATAGCCTGACAGACAAAATATAGCCTGACAGACAAGATATAGCCTGACAGACAACATATAGCCTGACAGACAACATATAGCCTGACAGATAAAATATAGCCTGACAGACAACATATATCCTGACAGACAACATATAGCCTAACAGATAAAATATAGCCTGCCAGACAACATATAGCCTGACAGACAACATATAGCCTGACAGACAACATATAGCCTGACAGATAAAATATAGCCTGACAGACAACATATAGCCTAACAGACAACATATAGCCTGACAAATAAAATATAGCCTGCCAGACAACCTATAGCCTGACAGACAACATATAGCCTGACAGACAACATATAGCCTGACAGATAAAATATAGCGTGACAGACAACATATAGCCTGACAGACAACATATAGCCTAACAGACAACATATAGCCTGACAGACAACATATAGCCTGACAGACAACATATAGCCTGACAGACAACATATAGTCTGACAGAGAACATATAGCCTGCCAGACAACATATAGCCTGACAGACAACATATAGCCTGACAGATAAAATATAGCCTGCCAGACAACATATAGCCTGACAGACAACATATAGCCTGACAGACAACATATAGCCTGACAGACAACATATAGCCTGACAGACAAAGTATAACCTGACAGACAAAATATAGCCTGACAGACAACATATAGCCTGGCAGACAACATATAGCCTGACAGACAAAATATAGCCTGACAGACAAGATATAGCCTGACAGACAACATATAGCCTGACAGACAACATATAGCCTGACAGATAAAATATAGCCTGACAGACAACATATATCCTGACAGACAACATATAGCCTAACAGATAAAATATAGCCTGACAGACAACATATAGCCTGACAGACAACATATAGCCTGACAGACAACATATAGCCTGACAGATAAAATATAGCCTGACAGACAACATATAGCCTAACAGACAACATATAGCCTGACAAATAAAATATAGCCTGACAGACAACATATAGCCTGACAGACAACATATAGCCTGACAGATAAAATATAGCCTGACAGACAACATATAGCCTAACAGACAACATATAGCCTGACAGACAACATATAGCCTGACAGACAACATATAGCCTGACAGACAACATATAGCCTGACAGACAACATATAGCCTGACAGACAACATATAGCCTGATAGACATAGAGCCTGACAACAAAAAGTGACAGAATAAATCTAGCCAGAAAGACTTCGCTGAGAGACAAAATTTAGCCTGAAGGACTAAGCCTGGCAGACTAAACAAAACATAAGAGACTAAATATAAGCTGAAGAACTTTACCTGACAGACTAAACAAAACATAAGAGACTAAATATAAGCTGAAGAACTTTAACTGACAGACTAAACAAAACATAAGAGACTAAATATAAGCTGAAGAACTTTACCTGACAGACTAAACAAAACATAAGAGACTAAATATAAGCTGAAGAACTTTACCTGACAGACTAAACAAAACATAAGAGACTAAATATAAGCTGAAGAACTTTACCTGACAGACTAAACAAAACATAAGAGACAAAATTTAGCCTGAAGAACTTAACCTGACAGACTAAACAAAACATAAGAGACAAAATTTAGCCTGAAGAACTTAACCTGACAGACTAAACAAAACATAAGAGACTAAATATAGCCTGACAGCTGGTCAGCCGGTTCCATCTCTGTGAGCTTGATCCATTTAGTGATAAGGGTGTGAGGGGGGACAAGGCTTTATTTATATAGACTGCCCATTACAGAATTTCTGAACAGATCGCAATAAATATTCATAGGCATTGCTTTCATGGATGAAATGTATCTAAAGCTGTTAGTAGGTATGTAGTTTAAGGAAAAGTATTCATTCATGAACAAGTACTTTGTTTTGACCTGTCTTAAGCTTATCTTTATTCAATAACATACTTTTTTTCTGCTTTTCTTTCAAGCTAAATTTATTCCAGAACATGCCTCTTGGGTTTCAATTATATATATATTTTTTTTTAAAGTCATGACTAAAAGAGCAGACGTTCTAGCCAAACTGGTCAGTAAGGGAGAGGGGGGGGGGGGGGCACCTAAAGTGATTTTTTTGGTTGTTTTTGAGTTTAGGTTTTTGCTTTTAGTATGTACATGAGTAACTGTCAAAATACAGTCATCCTATATCATTTAAAAGTTTGTAGCGTCCTTGGTTGCCATAGAAACGGCCGCCATCTTGGATTTTGACTTAATTTTAAAAATCTATCTCCTCCCTCAGTTATGAATAAAAT
>JAXRKP010001585.1:0-37500 GCA_037039925.1 Doris montereyensis | reverse complement strand
AGAGAGAGAGAGAGAGAGAGAGAGAGAGACAGAGAGAGAGAGAGAGAGAGAGAGAGAGAGAGAGAGAGAGAGAGAGAGAGAGAGAGAGAGAGAAAGAGAGAGAGAGACAGACAGACAGACAGACAGACAGACAGACAGAGACAGAGAGACTAACTATGGTATATTTACCATTCCACTCACCTAGAATAACTAATATTCCACTCACCTTCCTCATCTACATCACAATCTGAAAAACATGGATCAGGATTATTTTCCTGCCTTTCTTTGGGGTCCGTACATCTGTCACGATCAGGTTTTACATTAATACGATTCAAAAACTGAAAGATATCAAAATCCTTATCTGAAGAAAGAAAAGACAATTTAATAAATAGTCACCCCAGTGCTTAGGTACAAAAATGGAAAAAAATCATCAAATGTAACTTATCAAGGAAACAGTTTATAAATAACTACAGTTGGAATGATCCAATCATGCTATGTCCTTTGAGGATAACAGAGTCACTGTGGAGAGGGGGAAAAACATGCTAGTTATTCTTGAAATATATTTGTGAAATGAAAAGAACCATCATTGTATACAATATACTGAAATGATAGTATACAAACACTTGAGAGAGAGAGAGAGAGAGAGAGAGAGAGAGAGAGAGAGAGAGAGAGAGAGAGAGAGAGAGAGAGAGAGAGAGAGAGAGAGAGAGAGAGAGAGAGAGAGAGAGAGAGAGAGAGAGAGAGAGAGAGAGAGAGAGAGAGAGAAGAGAGAGAGAGAGAGAGAGAGAGAGAGAGAGAGAGAGAGAGAGAGAGAGAGAGAGAGAGAGAGAGAGAGAGAGAGAGAGAGAGAGAGAGAGAGAGAGAGAGAGACAGAGAGAGAGACAGAGAGAGAGACAGAGACAGAGAGAGAGACAGAGAGAGAGAGAGAGAGAGAAAGAGAGAGAGAGAGAGAGAGAGAGAGAGAGAGAGAGAGAGAGAGAGAGAGAGAGAGAGAGAGAGAGAGAGAGAGAGAGAGAGAGAGAGAGAGAGAGAGAGAGAGAGAGAGAGAGAGAGAGAGAGAGAGAGAGAGAGAGAGAGAGAGAGAGAGAGAGAGAGAGAGAGAGAGAGAGAGAGAGAGAGAGAGAGAGAGAGAGAGAGAGAGAGAGAGAGAGAGAGAGAGAGAGAGAGAGAGAGAGAGAGAGAGAGAGAGAGAGAGAGAGAGACAGACAGACAGACAGAGCGAGAGACAGACAGACAGACAAAGAGAGAGAGACAGACAGGCAGAGAGCAAGACACATACAGACAGATAAAGAGAGAGATAGAGAAAGCAGAAAGACAGAGACAAAGATAGAGAGTGAAACAGAAAGAAAGAAATACAGACACAGACAGACAAACATATCAGATAGGTTTTATTGACCTGAAAGTTCTGAAATTTTGGCTGCTCCTCTGACATGAGTGATGAATGGCAAGATAAGACAAGACATACAAAGAAAACTGAACAAACACGAGATGTGCCGGAAAGTAATAATTGGAATGCCTTAAGGGAAAATAAAAGTAAATTTTCTTCAACGCCCTTAAGGCCTATAGAGCCGGAGCTTATCCCAGTTTCTATAATGTGAAGCGGAACAGGTGACAATAATCACCTCCTAGCCAGTCTCGGCCACCGATGACACAAGGGAGAATAAATAGAAGGAAAAAGAAAAGGAAGGTGTATAAAGAGAAAGGTACTCTCCCTCTCTCTCTCTTTGACTCTGTATGTGCTTCTCTCTATCACTCTCTCTGTCTCTTTACTACTACTACTATTATTACTACTACTATTATTATTATTACTACTACTACTACTACTACTACTACTACTACTACTATCACTACTGCCGCTCCTGCTGCTGCTACTACTATTACTACTACTGCTGTTGCTGCTGCTGCTTATACTACTACTGCTACTATAACTACTACTACTACTACTACTACTACTACAACTACTACTATTACTACTGCCGCTCCTGCTGCTGCTACTACTATTACTACTACTACTGCTGTTGCTGCTGCTGCTTATACTACTACTGCTACTAGTACTTTCCATATAACCATCATTATATTACTATTTGAATGGCTTCTGATCACAAAAGAAAACACCAAAAGAAAACACTGTGCCACTTGGATTTCACCTCATCAAAAAACACAGAACCAAATTGACCATCTGTGTATCAAAACTATTTAGATCCTATCTCAGCAATGTTTAAGTTCATCGAGGAGCAGATGTCAGTTCGGATCACCATCTTGTTATAGGGAAAGTAAAATTTAGACTGAAATGATACAGAGATACACCAAAAACTACAACCAAGAGGAAATACGCTATCAGCCTTCTAAGGAAAGAAAGGAAACAAAGAAGAATTTCTTCTCACAATTTCCAATCGATTTAAGGCTCTGACAGGACTAGAGGATAGTAACATAGATGACCATTGGAGGGACCTGAAAGATGTGTGGACAGCAACATGTGAGGAAACGCTCGGCAAGAAACAACACCAGAAAGAATGGATTTCTCAAGAAACCTCCATAAAGATAGAAACACGCAGGAAGTCAAAAATACAGCTACTTATATCCAGAACCAGAGCAACCAAGACCCAATCCCAAGCCTTATACATAGAGATCAATGCTCAAGTAAAGAAAAGTGTAAGAACAGACAAAAAAAATTATTTTGAAGAATTAGCCAAAGAGGCCAGTGAAGTGGGAGAAAAAGCAAATATGAGAGATGTCTATGATACAACTAAGAAGCTAACAGGGAAGTACAGGCAAGGAAATAGAGTCATAAAAAGCAAAAGCGGCAATCTTCTTACTACAAAAGAGGAACAAATGTCTTGTTGCAAGGAACATTTCTCAGAACTGCTGAATCGACCACCACCTGCACAACCCCAAACATAGAGGAGGCAATAGAAGACCTATATATAGCTACAGTTTCCCAAACACCAGCAGATATTCAACATGCAATCAGAAAGATTAAGAATGGAAAGGCAGCAGGATCGGATGGTATACCTGGAGAAGCACTGAAAACAAACACAGAGTGCTCCATTGCACCATTACATAGCCTTTTCACAAAGATCTGGGAAAAGGAAGAATTTCCAAATGACTGGAAAGAGGGTCATGTTGTCAAATTACCTAAAAAGGGATACCTCAATGAGTACACTAACTACAGGGGATAATGCTGCTGTCAGTTCCAGGAAAAGTTCTCAACAGGATTATCTTTGAAAGACTTAAAAGGGCAATCGATACTCACCTACGAAATGAGCAAGCAGGATTTCGACAAAATAGATCATGTACTGACCGAATAGCCACATCGCACATCATTGTTGAGCAATTGTTAGAGTGGAATTCACCCCTATACATCAATTTTATCGATTTTGAGAAAGCATTTGATGGCCTCGGGATTCTGTTTGGAAACTCCTACGACATTATGGAGTAGCCTTAAAACTTACAAGAATAATACAGAAATCAGATGAAGATATGACTGCGAAAGTAGTACATGCTGGAGAAGTCTCTGAATCTTTCAGCATCAAGGCGAGAGTTTGCCAAGGCTGTCTTCTTTCTCCCTTTCTGTTTCTTTTAGCCATGGACTTCCTGATGAAATTTGCAACAGACGGGAGCAGAAATGGCATTCAATGGACTATGACAAAACAAGTTAACGACTTAGACTTCGCCATAATATCGCTTTGCTTCACACACGCACAAGCAAAACCGCGAGAAAACGGATGTCATTGAGACCATAGCATCATCTGTGGGAGTCAGACTCAATTACAAGAAAACCAAGACTCTCCCCAACTGCAAAACCTGCAACACTCTGCCAATTACCCTAAAAAGGAGAACTGCTGGAAAATATGGACAAATTTTGTTACCTGTGTAGCATGATTGATGGGAAGGGAGGTGTGGAAGAAGATGTCAAAACCAGGATACAGAAAGTATGACAAGCATTCTTAAGCCATAACAAGGTATGGTCCAGCAACAGTTTACCAGAAAGAATCCAACTAAGGATATTCAACTCAAATTCCAAGTCAGGATCACAGACTGGAACTATTAAGTGTCTTCACCAATAATAACAAAATGGCCTTTAGATTTGATTCAAGAATGGGAAGACAAACTCACTTTCCACAGATCTTTGTTGCACCTCTTCTCTAATACCATGTGCGTTAGAGCTATAGACACTAGCATTTTCTTCCTGTAGTCGAGAACCTGAAAGAATCATGAATTTGTAAGCATGAAACAATGCCTATGATCCTATAGTAAATTAGTTATCCTGTTGAAAGTAAAGTCACATTGGTGGCCAAGTGATTAAGTTACTGGACTTATGATCATGAGTTATAGTGTTTGAATCCTGGCAAAGCTAGGCCCAACATTGTGTTCCTGGGGAAAGACAGTTGACATGCGGTTTCCAAACTTGACCCAGGTGCAAATGGGTATAAGCACTAGCTTGGGAGTAAAACCTGCATCAGGCTAGCCTCTTGTCAAGGAGATGATTGTCATCACCTGTTTTGCTTCATGATATGGAAACCGGAAAGGCTCTGGCTCTGTGGGCCGTAAAGACCCATGACCTCTCTGTCTGTCTGTCTGTCTCTCTCTGTCTTTCTCTGTCTGTCTTTCTGTCTGTCTGTCTGTCTCTCTCTCTCTCTCTCTGTCTCTCTCTCTCTCTCTCTCTCTCTCTCTCTCTCTCTCTATATATATATATATATATATATATATATATATATATATATATATATATATATATATATATATATATATATATATATATATATATCTTTCTCTCTATCTATCTATCTCTACTAGAGATGAAGCTTTAGTTGTGATTTTAAAGGCTTGACTCATTAAATATCTTCAAGAATAATAACAAAATGGCCTTTAGTTTTGATTCAAGGATGGGAAGACAAACTCACTTTCCACAGATCTTTGTTGCACCTCTTCTCTAATACTATGTGCGTTAGAGCTATAGACACTAGCATTTTCTTCCTGTAGTCGAGAACCTGAAAGAATCATGAATTTGTAAGCATGAAACAATGCCTATGATCCTATAGTAAATTAGTTATCCTGTTGAAAGTAAAGTCACATTGGTGGCCAAGTGATTAAGTTACTGGACTTATGATCATGAGTTATAGTGTTTGAATCCTGGCAAAGCTAGGCCCAACATTGTGTTCCTGGGGAAAGACAGTTGACATGCGGTTTCCAAACTTGACCCAGGTGCAAATGGGTATAAGCACTAGCTTGGGAGTAAAACCTGCATCAGGCTAGCCTCTTGTCAAGGAGATGATTGTCATCACCTGTTTTGCTTCATGATATGGAAACCGGGAAAGGCTCTGGCTCTGTGGGCCGTAAAGACCCATGACCTCTCTGTCTGTCTGTCTGTCTCTCTCTGTCTTTCTCTGTCTGTCTTTCTGTCTGTCTGTCTGTCTCTCTCTCTCTCTCTCTGTCTCTGTCTCTCTCTGTCTCTCTCTCTCTCTCTCTCTCTCTCTCTCTCTATATATATATATATATATATATATATATATATATATATATATATATATATATATATATATATATATATATATATATATATATATATATATATATATTTCTCTCTATCTATCTATCTCTACTAGAGATGAAGCTTTAGTTGTGATTTTAAAGGCTTGACTCATTAAATATCTTCAAGAATAATAACAAAATGGCCTTTAGTTTTGATTCAAGAATGGGAAGACAAACTCACTTTCCACAGATCTTTGTTGCACCTCTTCTCTAATACTATGTGCGTTAGAGCTATAGACACTAGCATTTTCTTCCTGTAGTCGAGAACCTGAAAGAATCATGAATTTGTAAGCATGAAACAATGCCTATGATCCTATAGTAAATTAGTTATCCTGTTGAAAGTAAAGTCACATTGGTGGCCAAGTGATTAAGTTACTGGACTTATGATCATGAGTTATAGTGTTTGAATCCTGGCAAAGCTAGGCCCAACATTGTGTTCCTGGGGAAAGACAGTTGACATGCGGTTTCCAAACTTGACCCAGGTGCAAATGGGTATAAGCACTTGCTTGGGAGTAAAACCTGCATCAGGCTAGCCTCTTGTCAAGGAGATGATTGTCATCACCTGTTTCGCTTCATGATATGGAAACCGGGAAAGGCTCTGGCTCTGTGGGCCGTAAAGACCCATGACCTCTCTGTCTGTCTGTCTGTCTGTCTCTCTCTGTCTTTCTCTGTCTGTCTGTCTGTCTGTCTCTCTCTGTCTCTGTCTCTGTCTCTCTCTCTCTCTCTCTCTCTATATATATATATATATATATATATATATATATATATATCTTTCTCTCTATCTATCTATCTCTACTAGAGATGAAGCTTTAGTTGTGATTTTAAAGGCTTAACTCATTAAATATCTTCAAGAATAATAACAAAATGGCCTTTAGTTTTGATTCAAGGATGGGAAGACAAACTCACTTTCCATAGATCTTTGTTGCACCTCTTCTCTAATACTATGTGCGTTAGAGCTATAGACACTAGCATTTTCTTCCTGTAGTCGAGAACCTGAAAGAATCATGAATTTGTAAGCATGAACCAATGCCTTTGATCCTATTGTCAAATTAGTTATCCTTTTAAAAAGAAAGTCACATTGGTGGCAAAGTGATTAAGTTACTGGACTTATGATCATGAGTTATAGTGTTATAGTGAGATATATATATAAATAAATAAATAATGCCTAGAGATAGAGTGTTGGTTGTGATTTTAAGGAAAGGAAAAAAATTAAATATCTTCAAGATATCTTAAAGTGGCCTTTAGTTTTGATTCAAATACGGAAAGACAAACTCACTTTTTACAGGTCTTTGTCGCACCTCTTTACTAATACCAGTTGCCTTAGAGCTACAAACACTTGCATTTTCTTCCTGTAGTTGGCAATCTGAAAGTATCATGAATTTGTAAGCATCAACAAATGCCTATAATGATGCGTCAAAATCAAGTCACACTGAATAACAACCCCTTACAATCCAACCTGTCCATAACGAGCACCAATGGCCATATGGACAGATTATAATAGAATGAGTGGATAGATTTATTGGCCTAATTAAAAGATTGAGAATGTTCTCTGTCCGCATGAAGACTGTGCAACACATGTAGACAGCAATGCAAAATGCTTACTTAATTGTTTGGGTTATTTTCAACGCAGACAGTGATTGTCAACGCCAGTGACATCAATACATATAGAAGCATGTAGAAAATAATGTCAGCTGGTCCTTTCTTACATAATATGAAAGTTAAGTGAGAGCATTTTGTTTTCACAATAGGGAATGCAATCCATTTGTCTTGCATGAGTTTGCATAGAAGTGTCTGGAAGCTAGGCACTGTGATGAGGTGTGAAGTCAAGGACATCAATCTAGTCATCTCGTCTCATTTTGATGACCAGCCACCTATGCTTCAATTGTCTTTAGACACTGACTGATAATAGTAATGATTGGTTACGACCCAACAGCACAAGTGTCAATTTAGCAGTGAATTGGGTGGAGCCAATAATGTAAGGCTGTACCTAAAAGTCATTATGGACAGGTTATGATGGCGATTGGATAGCCAAATTAGGTGGTCATGGTCGTGTTCGTTCTATCAATTTAACTTATGTATAGGTGTAATGGGCATGGTGTAATGAGTTGAAATATGTCGTCGATTTTTTTCTGAAGCTTCCGGTTTGCCATGGAAACGGTGGCCATTTTGGATTTTGCCCCAAAATTTCACCGTTTAATATCGATAGGCTTTTTTCCTTTTCAACAAATTTCTTTCAAACTTGGTACACCCCCCTAAAACATCAATTGAATTCAAGTACCTGTAGCTTTGAACAAAGTAGGCTGTATGGTCTCCAATGTATTCCACATAATGAGGGCCATGTAGGTTTATTTCTTTTAATTGATTTGAGGATTTCCATGAATACCTCCATGGGTTTCAATTCCAAGTTGATATTTCTTTTCTGTCATATCAATTGAATAAATATAAAACTAAATAAGCAGGTGTAACAACAATCAGCAAAGCAATCCAATCAATGAAGTCGGTATTATATATTTAAGCTTGCATATATGTCTCATTTAACCAAATCTTAATACCAATCTTTGTTTTACCATCTTGCGTATTTCTACATTCGTCTGCTTGAGGGCTCAGATGATGTACAGTACCTATGGTGCAAATTGTAAGTCCAAAGTTCCAGTTCAGGAGTGGCCATGCCCAGTCATCCCCCAATCCAAAGTAAATTGGATGCAGCGCATAATTCTAGGAATTTGGATCAAAACTTCAGAGAACCCATGCACCTATGCTGTATATAATACATTTCAACTCTACTGAGCAGTTAGAGAGAAAAAAGTCTGATAACACTTCATAAATTCCATGCAAACATTGACACCATGGCCAACATTGGATATGACTTAAACACAAGTATCTATCAAGATGTCTCTGACAAGTAAAGACGACATGGAATGCAATGGTCAAACTACCACATTATGCCATATGCTTAGAAAAATCAGGACTCTCTGAGTATGAGACTTAGTTTACTTTACTTTTCTATCTGTCCTGACCATAAATTTAAACAAATGGTAAGGATAAAGAAATGCATCCGTAAACGTATTTACCTATCTAATCATCTAAAAATACTTTCAAACACATAGATGGTCACAACATTCAATACTATTGCATGGCCAACCCTTAGACAGCCTTTAGGGTTTTTATGCAAGCAAAAAACGACTTTGAATATAAATTTATAGATAAAATAACATTCCACACTGTTAAACTTTTTAAAAATCATTCTTGTATTTATTAAGATTAATTATGTCATAAAGTGAAGGTCCAAAATACATATACTGTTCAACAAAAGCATAGCTTGTTGCCTGACAGTTCAAAGCCAAATTTCAAAAATTCATTTTTCAAAAACTAAAGATACAAAAAGGACACAATCATGGAAATGAAATCTTCATTTCTTGATTTATTAGTGGTATTTGAGGCCGAGTGGTTAGGCTGCCGGACTTGAGATCATTAGGTCCCGGGTTTGAATCCTAGCAAGGCAGGCCTGTTATTGTATTCCTTGGGAAAGACATTTAAGGGGATATGCGGCACCTAGAATAGCTTTACTTACAAACCACCCCCAAGTCTGAATTCCCTGTCTTTCTGTGAAAAAATAATCTTTGAAGACAACAACCGTCACCAATTTCGTGACAAATTATCATATTTCGCCTTATTTTGAGACCCTCTCAAAGCCCTAACCCCTCGAATGAAATAGGATTGTCCTATTCATTTACACACCTCTTCGTATGCACTGTGCTATTCATATTGAGACTACATGGTCAGCGACAATAGTATTATTTTCTTTAGTACAATAATATTGTATTGAGAACTAACCCACATTTCCATATATGGGCAAAGATTACTTTCAAATGCCACAAATATTTGGGCGAACAGTCGCAGTGAAGTCTCTCCCTTTCACGCACGGCTAGCCTGTTCAACCAATCAACGTCGCTCTTGCGCGATCAAGCGTGTTGCTTCTCACGAATTCATTCTCTCTTCAATGATCATAATATTTTATTAAAGAATATATTCATTCTATTCTATGCTTCGTTTTTATTATCTTTTGATGCATAATTTTTTATATCACAAGTAAAAGACCTCTTGTGAGCCCGAAAGTTGTGTGAAACATGTGTTTTTGTATACTTTTAGTGTTGTGAAATTTCAATTACGTTTTTCTCAAAATGTAATTTTTTTTTACTATTTTTTCGTTTTTTGGTCTTATTTGTACATATTTTGTCATGAAATTCTACACGTCGACAGCCGTTTACTGTACAAACAAACTTTCAAAAAAGCATTTTCCGAACAATGTGTACTTTTTGCAAAAACAATTTTTTCATAATCATTTTATATAGTGAACTAAAAAATTCATAAAAACATAAATAAAACTGAAAGTCCGATTTTTTGTTGTTGAAAGTTTATAACAATTCAAGATAGCAGTCGTTTCCATGACAACCAAGTAAACAACAATACAAGTTCATGTTTCAATACACTGATTACATATATGCATAATTTAACCCAAAAAATTCAAAAGTACAAAAAAAAATAGTTTCAGAACCTGCATATCCCCTTAACATGCATTTCCCCCACTTGGCCCATGTGCAAATGGGTACAAGTAAGCTTGGGAGTAAAACCTGCATCAGACTAGCATCTTGCCCAGGAAGCGGTTATTATCACCTGTTCGGCGCTGGCCACCACGCTATAAAAACCGGGATGAGCTCTGGCTCTATGGGCTGTTATGGCCTTAAAGGAACGTTATTTTTTTTAGTGATTTATTGATTACAAAACAAAACACTGTTATGAAATATGAGTGATAAGATGTACAACGATTTGAAATTCAATAAAAATAATATGTGTTTCTTTTGTTGAACATCATTTTGTCTGCATTTTTTATGTATCTCATTTTCCTTATTTTACATAAGGAAAAAAATGATTTCACTACATATGATCCAATTTCTTTCATCTTCCGAAATTTAGCTGCTATCTCATTGTCACATGCACTGACCTAGATTTTTTGAAAATGTTTTGAAAAAAATAATTGTAATAAATAAGGGTTTTCTCCTACTGTTTACTAGTGGGATCTTAGGTGGACCAGGATTATAGGAGGCAAGTTGCTGGCGGCTACTACTGTAAGAAGTAAAAGATGCTTTACCTTCATCATATTACATTTTGTCAAGGTAGCAATCACTAGCTGAGAAGAGTATCTTGAGTCACATTCTGAAATTTCTCTCCATCTACCAATTCAGTGAAAAGCCTGGCCATAGCAGTGACATTTTTCAGTTCTGATTGTTTTTCCGGTGAAGTCATTGTCTCTGTTAAAGATGCTGAAGGCAGGCCATTAAGAAAAAATAAATATGGACTTGAATCACAGTTTGCCATAACTTATAAAATACATGGATCAGAGATTAACATTCTAAACAAAAGGGTGAAATGCTCTTATTTTGAGATTAAAGACCCTTTTTCTCCAAATTCTTTTATGTTTCTTTCACCAAATCAAGAGAAATAAAACAAAAACATGGAATAGAAGTAAAGACAAAACAATTCTTTACATCACTTAAAGCCATAGATTAATGCGACATTTTTCATTCTGGAACAAATAGCAAACAAGTAGCCAGATTCCTTAAATCATTTTATCTTGATTATTTCACATTATTTGAACTTTTCAATTGGTGGCAAACAAGAATGCTATTTGGCTGACAAACACTTATCATATCATATCTTTTCAGAAGCTATATAATTCATTTGAATATGTACTTGAATCACGTGTTCTTGCCAATAACTTCAAGACATGAACGTCACAAACAACTCACCGTTGTCCTCCTAAGATTTCTCAAAATGTTGCAAAATCAAGCAGCACAGGTGCTGGTTCATCGTCTTCAAGTAGCCATTCTAAAAAATTATACATAACTTCTTTCGAGGTTTCAGCAGACGCCAACATTTTTTGGACCACTATTCCTTCAGATAGAGAAGTAAATATTGGTATATGAGAGAAAAATAATGTAACAGATCTTTGAGAAGAGATTAGGCCTATAAATTGGGTCTTGTCCTCAAATCAACAAACAACTAACAGAAACCAAACAATAAAAAACAACTAACAAAACAAAACAAATTATTTCCAAACAGGAATGACAATGTAAATAATGGGTTGTGGCCCTTGACTATATCAAAATGCACCTTCGCCAAAATGCATGATTGTTTTATCACCCGTGGACTGTGCATTTTGACAACAACAAAAAGTATTTGTAATCAATCATGGACATACTCTTTGATAATGTGGAAAGATTATACCTACACTTGCCGTTGAGACAAGGCATTAAGGAAAAATCTTGGTTTTGAAACAGGCATTTAGAGGGGTAATTTAAATGGAAAATATATGTTTCATTGAAATTGCAGGCAAGCGTTAAGGCAGAAACTACTGTACAAATTTAATGATCAGCATCAGAACTTTCTATCCTCAAGGGTATGTGACATGACCTGGGTTGTCCTCTCTTCTTTTTTTTTTTTAACTAGTTTGAATTTGAATACAAGAATGTGAGTCTTGCAAGCAGCCTGCTCATTCCCTGAGCTCATTAATTCAACATCTATATAGAATTTACTAGAATCCATTGGACATGATACTGTTAAGTAAAGGCATCTCCTGTTTAAAAAAATCTTTGTAAAATAACAAGCAATGATCATACCCCAAACATTTTGTTCTTTGAAGATATCTTCTTCTTTTCCTTCTTCATTTCAATTACTGAATTGCTGAGTGTTACTTTTTGTGAACATGATTTTGAATTTAATTAAGGTTAACCATATTAAAATTTCAAAGTGACGTATTCAATGTTGCCAGAAATTCACACATTTTATGCTGCACTTTGGATTGAAAAAAGGGCTATTCCTCATATGAAAAGTTTATAGTAATTGCAGTCCTGAGACATGTATTGCTCTGCAGTTCCCAAACATATTCACTCTTATAAATTGAGTATATGATGTTATCAATTTGAGAACCCTTTCATATTAATTTTAATCAAATTCTTCAAAGTTTTATCAAAATTAATAAAGTGAAATTTTATCACAGAATCAGAGATGGAATAAAAGGGAATAGATTAAAAACAAATGAAAAGCTAGAGAAATAAAACGCTATAGATACACATTCGAAAATGCTTAATCTGAAATTCATGAAACTAGACATTTACTTTCGGATTAAGCATTTTGCAAACGATCAGAAAGGAATCTGCTTTGATGCTGAATATGATAACAATGAACGGCTTCACACAGTACATAACACTATTGCACTCCTGGTCACACAATTCGCGATATTCTTCAACACAATAATTACATTATTTGGCAACAACATTGAACTCGCCCAACACAGAACATGAGAATGATTGGATATCTATGACAGACTCATATGAGTTAGAAAGTAACCTAATTGTATGAGGTAAAAGCTATTTGAAAAACGGCTGCTTTTTGCCCTGATGCTTTTATAGTGCTTTTGTGAAGGAAGCTACTCAAAGAATTTATAGGCAGGTTCTCTTCAACCATGCTTTTGATAGCAAAAAATTGTTGATAAATGTGAAATGATAACTGAAAGCAAATTTTCATCTTTAGATAATATTTTTAAGGCAAGATGAAAAAAATCTTGCCTTAAAAATATTATCTAAAGATGAAAATTTGCTTTCAGTTATCATTTCACATTTATCAACAATTTTTTTGCTTATTTTCCACTTAGATTTAGAAGTTGCCATATCAAACTGACAGAAAATTGTAAAAGTTGACAAAAATCTTTCGCAAAAGTTAAAGTTTTTTTAACTGCTGTTTATGCTGGCTTTAATCGAAAAAATGGTCCGTCTGGAGAACAGAAATTATTTCGGACTAGAGGTGAATTTTGGATCAAAATGAAATTTTGGAATACATTAGATTATGCTACTCAAGAAAAATTGGGCCTTGGCAGATCCTTCGGACTATTGTAAGTTTCAGACTAAGGATTTTCACACTAAACGTTTTTAAGTGTTGATTCTTGAGTCTACATCTATTGATTTAGAAGTTCACTGTTTTCATTTCATCTGAACATGGTATAAAATTGTTGTATTATGAAATTTTGTTCTTGAATATGATACTCACTGTCTACAGATGGTAAATATTCCAGAAGAACATCTGGCTGTAAAAAAGTTGCCAAAGAATCTGTCATAGCCTCAATCACCTCAGTGATTTGGCATTGCTGTTGTTCATAGTTGTTTGCCATGATGCTGGTTAAATAGATGAAAGAAAAGTGAAACAGATATAGCATTATAGTAGTGATACCATTTTATGGGGTGGAGGTAAGGGAGGAGAAGATAACAAACTGTAATTTTCTGGATCTAGATAATTGAAAGTGACACTTTTTTAAAAACATATGTGCAATACCAAGAACATTGAATTGTGATGAGTGATCAAATAAGAAAAATGGATTTTGCACATCATTGTTCTTTAATTAATTTTTTAAAATCGTTTTCCCCCTTCCTCTTTTCACTCTAGGAATTCTTTTCTAGGTCTTAGTTTCATGCTTGTTCGTTTGGTCTTATTGACGAATTTTTCTGGTTTATTCTTTTTTAGTTTTTTATTTGTTTGTTATAGGTTGTTTTGTTTTTAATTGTTTGGGATTTCTCTGGGGGTTTTTTATTTGAGGGGAAAGGGGGGTGAATGCTGTAGGTGAGAGGGTAAATGGAGTAGAACTTATCTGTTACTTACCTCCTCCCATCCCCCTACCTTCTCTGTATGTCTGTCTGTCAAAGAGGAATACTGCCAGGATGTTAATGGCTCACAGGTAACTCTAATGTATGTTTCAAAATACATGTGTGCACATATTGGCCTGTATCTTTGAAACTATTAGGTGAATTTGAATGTAACTTGACAAGGTGTTTCAAATTGCATTGAACTTTATGAAGCATTTATTTGCTCTATGAATAATCAACTGAATTGAGAGTTTGCTTATTAACAATATGTAACAAACAATGAGGATACTCAGTATAGTTTTACAGTACCTATTGAACGAAATATGTTTCATTTTGCTGTACCATAATGTCAACACCCTTGCCAACTAACAACTCTGAATTTGAGCTTGCTGAACTTTTTAACGTTTATTTCCAAAACAAAATTTGAATAGATCTTGATCAAATTCAACCATCGAAACAAAGACAAACACGGAAAGAAACAGCTTTATCACTGCACAGAGTAATTTTGAACTCGCAACCGCTGAAAAAATAGTGACATTGAAAAAGTATCTCCCCACAAAACATGTTCCCTCCACACTATTCCAACATCGATAATTAAATCATCCAAAACAGAGTTTGGACCTGTTACCAAGTCCATCATCAACTGTTCTCTGAACAATGCTGATTTCCCGGAAGCATTCCAGCAGGCCAAGCCAACTGTTGAAAAAAAAAATAACTTGGACAAAGAAATCCTCTGAGGTGATTTGTTTTTGCTTTTTCCTTTAAGTATATAAATGAGCAACTGTCAAAATATAGTCATCCTATATCATTGAAAAGTTTGTAGCGTCCTTGGATGTCATGGAAACTGCCGTCATCATGGAAACGGCTATCATCTTGGATTTGACCCAATTTTTTAAATCTTTCTCCTCCCTTAGTTATGAATAAAATCATTCAAAACCTGAGGAGATCACTTTTTTTATTCAGTATCTAAAGAGTGAAGTTGTGATAATATTTTGGATAGTTTGTTTTTTTTTTAATGAATATTTGAAAATTATATATATCGAGTATATTATACGAAAAAATGGCATTTTTATTACAAAAAAGGAATTATTTTCTCAAAAAGTTTATAAGATATAAAAAACCCAATATCATTCTATTAACATTGACAAGAGAAACCTGTGTGCCAAGAATTATACAAATAGGTCGGTAAATGACGGAGGAGATAGAAATTTAATGTAAAAAAAACTACTTGGACCAGGAGGGAAGAGTGTACCAAAAAAAAAAAGCTTGAGAAAACTTTTCAAACTACCAGGGCTTGACCCACGACCTTTTGGTTGAAAGGCCGACAGGTTAATCGACATCTAGTCTTGTGCAGATCACAACACTCTGTGCACGTTAAAGATCCCTTAGCTGTAAGCGTTTACAGGGCAGTCTGGGCCAAAAAAAATTAAATCCTACCAAAACCCCTGAGATCAGATCACCTTAGTTGTGGATGTGGATAAAATCAAATCAAAATGAACACAAGCAGTTCACATGTCATTGACAAGACTCATTGTTAAATATCAGTGTAACTAGATTGTTTCAATTCTACAAACTAGTCTTCATTTGAGATTTCTTGTTCTTCGATCCACAAACACCCGTACTGAATACATCAATTTCTGTGCCGACAATGTTTCAATATCCAAAAAGCTTTGTGACTAGCGAATTACGGTCATTTCTAAAAACAAATACTCAGCTTTCAGAAGAAACAAACAGAAAGCTCAAGCATGAAATACTTGTAAGTGCAAAAATGACTTTAAACAAAACCTTGAGAAGACTTTTAATGCACACAATAATTACGGCACATGGAAAGGAATAAAAACACTTTTAGGCTTAAACAGAAAACAAAATGCCAGTACAGTTGACAATGAGATAGATTACGGAATCAGCTTAATTCATACTATGCACGGTTCGAGAAAGATTTTGAAAAAAATGAGAAATGAAATCAAACAAAACCATAAAATTAAAATCGAAAATGACACATCCGAACAAGAAATTCTTAGCATCCAAACTGAAATTGTAACTTAATTAACAAATTTTCCAAACTAGCCACAAAGAAAGCATGTTGTCCAGATGGACTAAAAGGGATCATACTAAAGACGTGTCAATATGAATTGGCACTAATATTTACCACAATCTTTAACCTGTCCATTCAAATGCATACAGTACCAGATGCATGGAAACGATCAGAATTGATTCACATTCCAAAGAAATCTGGAAAATCATGAATGATCTAAGGCCAGTAGCCCTCACCCTCATTTTCATAACTATGAAATGTCTAGAAAGAATAATGTTAGAAATTTAAACAAAAGAACATTGTACAGTAGTCGCTGGATAAACGCACATCTTTTGGGTGCTGAGAAAAGTGTGCATTTATGCATACCAAGTGTTTATGCGACATCACTGGGAGATAACTCTTTAGCGGTAAGAGATGTTATGGATTATTATTGATTACGTCCTTTCACTATCATGCACATTAGCGTGAAAGGTATACTTTGGTGTGTAAGTGTAATACTGATTGCATGCTCACTTTTGGTTTTTTTTGTTAAATAGGGATTTTTGCTATTGATTTTCTTCGCTGTTTTTATTTGCCATCTCGGAAAGCAGATCAAAAGTCATATCAATTTTCGGAAGATAATACTTTGGTTCTCAGCTTTGTAAAAGAAGTGACAGCACAAAGGCAGATTTAGATCTATCAATAATTTTCATGCTTACATTACTCACAACAAACCCTCTAACTACGTACCCTCTACCTCGAGAGCCAATCACTCATAGTCTGTGAACATTAAGCCCCGCCCTCACACCCTTACTCTCCTTCGGCGAGTGTGTGCATCACTTGTCCAGTGTCGCTGATCGTAGCCTATACAATTCCATCGCATGCTCACTTCCACATCCAATCATATTGTACTCTGTGTCAATCGATAAATTAGCGATCCACAGAATAATGTCTGGACAGCCAGCCTTTGACTTTTATCATCGAGAAATCAGAGACTAGGAGGAGCGGGATAGACAGTGTAGGCCAGACGTGATATAAGACTGTCTGACACCTTCGTCTGGGTAGTGCTTGGACAGACAACGAAGCTAGACATGGAAGAAAACTGACACATTTGCCCTAGTCCTACTCTTTAGCATTGTTCGCTACTGTGTGCCATCTCTTTTCAATTTATTGTTATTTCTGACAAAAACTCACCAAAAGACTCGTTTTAAGGCCTCTAATGGATGGGTATGAAGTTGCATTACAGAGAAAAAGCGTGCCTTTATGCGTGTCAACCGTGTCTTTACACACTGTTATTATATATATATAGAAAAAATTGGTCAACAGAGGAAGGCGTGCTTTTATGCAGTGCTTGCTTTTATGAGTGTGCGTTTATCCAGCGACTACTGTATACCCAAGATCCGTTACAATTTGCTCACAAGGCAAAAAGGTGAGTTGAGGATGTTATATTGCCTTTTCTGGACAACCTTTACTCTCACATGACAAGCCAAAAAGATTCTGTAGAATATTTTTATTGATTTTTCATCCTCGTTCAATACGATTCAGCCTCATATATTAATTGAAAAACTACTAAAATACAATACAAATCAAAACACTTATCTTCATCGCAAACTTGTTCTTTGGGTACTTGGCTTTCTTTCCAATAGTACCCAATATGTAAAACTAAATAAATCCAGGTCAGAAGTTATTGTTACCAATACCGGTGCTCCACAGGGCTGTGTTCTATCACCAGTCTTATTCACACTTTACAATGATGGTTGTCAAATTGATACCGGTGGTGTTAAATTGTTAAAGTTTGCAGATGGTTCGACAAAAAAGGGTCTCATAGAAAGCTCAGAACTGGAATACCAGGAACAAATAAATTATTTTACAAATTAGTGCCACACTCACCACCCGATCCTAAATGTAAATAAAACAAAAGAAATAATGATTGACTTCAGGAGTAAGAAAGAATTTATCAGCCAATAATGATAACGGGCAAAGAGGTTGAAATGGTAATCAGAGCTATAAATACCTTCAAATTCATGTAGATCAAACGTTGACTTGGAGTAATCATTCTACAAAAGTGTTTCAATGAGAATTTTGTCAATACCTCTCTCCTTTACCAAAAGCGTTGTTACAGAAAAATTAACCAAGTGAAAAACGATCAAGCCCACCCCTTTCACACTCAAATTTCTTTTTCCACAAGATCTGGAAGAACAATCCTTAAAAATGAAATAGAGAGAGATATAAAGAGATCCTTCTTGCCTTGCTCTCTTCGGCTTTTATGAGAAAGTGCTACACGCTGTAAGATTGCTGTTGTTAATGTCGTTGTTGTTTACTATCATCATTATCTTGATGTCATTATACATCTAATATTTAACTTATACTCTTCTACATGTATGTATATAAATATGTATAAACGTATGTATGTGTGTATGTGTATATGTACATATGTATGTTTGTATGTATGTGTGTATATATATATTTATGTATGTGTGTGTGTATGTATGTATGAATGCATGAATGTATGCATGTATGTATTAATGTATGTATGTATGTATGTATGTGTGTATGTATGTATGTATGTATGTATGTATGTATGTATGTACGTATGTATGTATGCATGTATGAATGAATGTATGTATGTATTCAAATTACCCTAATAGCTTCATACACCACACAATTTTAACTCAATATATAACCTCTTACAAAATAATTTTACTTGAATCTTAGTCATTTATGAGTTCTATAAAAACTGTTATATTTATACACCTTATAATGTACACTTGGATTTTAACATCTGATGTGATCAAAATGATATGCCAATGATGGACAATAATGTCTATTATAATTATTATTGTGGCATCGGTGGCCGAGCGGTTAGGCTACTGGACTGGGGATCATGAAGTCCCGAGTTCGAATCCTAGCAAAGCCAGGTCCGACGTTGTGTTCCTTGGGAAAATTGCTTAATATGCGTTTTCCCCACTACCCAGGTGCAAATGGGTACATGCACTAGCTTGGGAGTAAAAATCCTGCGTCAGACTAGCGTCCTGGCCAGGAGGTGATTATGTCACCTGTTCCGCTTCACGCTATAGACACCGGGATAAGCTCCGGCTCTAGGCCTTAAGGGCCTAGAAGAAATTTTACTTATTATTATTAACTATTAATTTAAAAGTTTCAGATTTACATTTCCTTATTCAATAGTACAGACTTCAATAATCTGAACAGATGAGCTGGGAACATATCTTTTCTTCTTTATTTGTACCTGATAATCTGGAAATTCAGGATTCAGGATTCCGGATCCCAACACCTCATTTTGGAACAAGCTGCCACAGTATAGAGAGTTTATGCTTCCATAAACCAAACATTCAGCTGCTTGAGATAGTCTAAACAATCCGCTGACAGTGTATCAAAGCCACACGACTCGACTTTCCTAAAACCACTTCAGCTATAGAGCTTCCTCATCCAAGAGTTTCTTCAAAATATTCTCTCCGCTCTATTTGTCTGTCTTTGTCTCTTTTGTCTCTCTCCTTCTCTCTCTTTGTCTTCTTCTTTTGATTCTTTTTTTATCTGGCATAGTCCAATTGTGTGTAAGCGAGAAACCTGAGGCACAACTCGAAGAGAGAGAGAGAGAGAGAGAGAGAGAGAGAGAGAGAGAGAGAGAGAGAGAGAGAGAGAGAGAGAGAGAGAGAGAGAGAGAGAGAGAGAGAGAGAGAGAGAGGGAGAGGGAGAGGGAGAGGGAGGGGAGAGGAGAGGGAGAGGGAGAGGGAGAGGGAGAGAGAGAGAGAGGAGAGAGAGAGAGGAGAGAGAGAGAGAGAGAGAGAGAGAGAGAGAGAGAGAGAGAGAGAGAAAGGTAGATCAAATTAAGCACGCCACATCTAGATCTAATGTTGAATCGAGAATCGTTCCCATTCACCAGATTCATCTGTAACTTGTCAAAACCAGAGGAAAAATTATGGAAATGTCAAATAAAGACAACAATGTGTTATCATTAGATGTTTAAATTTATAAATTAGTCATTATAAAAATACAAAGTCTATTGCTCATTTAATTGGGATCATGCTGAGGGCCATCATTCATCAATAACGACAATAAAAGTGGTGATGTCCATCCATCGTTAATGATGGGTAGTGGCGAGGTCCATCCGTCATTAATGATGAATAGCCTTGGCCTTCATTTGTTTCTTAATGTTGAATTCTACAATTTAATACTATAAAAGGTTTATTGGCTCATGTCCGCATCCTAGATTTGATGTATATCCAGCTTCGGCCCAAAAAAAATTGTACGAAAAGAAACCAACACTTTCAACAGATCAATATGGGTAGCTACATTGTAGATTGAATAAAGAATCTATAGAATCTGTCTAGATCTAAATTTATCTAGATTTAGATCTAAATCTAATATTTATTATTTTATTAGATTCTCAATCTGAATTTCCATAGTTACTAGATCTAGATCTAGATCTAGATCTAGTTAGTGTCTTCTTCTTGTTAAGGGTTTAGAGGTACTCTCGATAAAAAAAAATATAGCAAACCAGACTGTGTCATGCATCTCATTCTCATAGAATAGAATCATTGTTTTCAGTACTTACTATTTTCTGTTATGAAAAATGAACGGACTTGTGTCGCAGAGTGGATGGAATCACGCAGTCAGGCATACCACGGTCTTTGAGACATAGATCTAGCCGGAGAGTGAAGAAAGGAGAGTTGAGAGAGAGCCAGGTATAGATATCTATAAACGGAAATGAAGGTTTTTAGTTTTTTCCCAGAATTTCATAAATAAAGTTTGGGTTTCGGTTTCAGAAGTGAGGTAGACGACAATCAACCAGAGGTATACGTAGACGCTAGATCTACATTGATTCTGTCTCAGTCAATGAAAACAATAAACAGACAGAAAAGAGGTGGGGTGGTTTTCAACTGATAGCACAGATATGCTCTGTAGTTGAAGTCCTTTCAGGACTTTCTTCTGGCTCGTTCTTGGTTTCGGTTTCGAAACTGAAGATCAATATTAAGATAAATTTATCGTATCTGTCCCCGTACTAGTGCAGAGCAATGACTGTACATCATTTATCCCCCAAAAGGCCATTTCATTTAAATTCCTCAACTCCTTGGGAAACATACAACACAGCTGTCTTTTAGCTGCTTCGTATTAACCAGCACTAACGCTCTGACAAGATCTTTCTCTACCAAGAGCTGGGTACTCATTTACACCTAGTCAAGAGAGGAATATAGAGAAAGTACATTTCCTGAAAGTTCAACGCTGTGAGAGAAACAAACAAAAATTTCAGTGTCGTCGTGATTACAAACTCACAACACTATGGTTTAGCTAAAACGCCTCCTAGGTTAGATTGATTGATCCAGCACTCTGTTTTCTTGGTGAGGCGATGGGTGCCAACGCGGAAGTCGCGGGTTCGAATCCATAGATACCCAAATAATGTTTTTTCTGTCTTTTCTTCTGTATTTGTCTCGGGGTTTTTTGTTCCTACTGGGCTTTAATGTAATTTTATATCATTGGTTATCACTGTTAAGAGCTAGTTTTTGGATTCACATTACTGAGGCTTCCTCGGTACCCACTGTTGCAATAGGAATTCCCGATCGTATAGATCTCATTTTTCCACCACAGTCACAGCCAAGATAGAATAACCCTGGTCGCAGTGTTCCATACCCGTAAATAAGATGAAGAAAACCTGAGCATCATGAATGAGAATAAGTGTAAGAAGTAAAAAATAATAATTATGAGAGCAAGACGACAGACAGGCAATAAGAATGAGACTGAAAAAGAAGACCATGGCAAAAATAACATGAACTACACTAATAGGCATACTACTACTATTACTACTACCACCGCCTCTACTACTACTACTACTACTACTACTAGTACTGCTACAACTCCTACTCATACTACAACTACTACTATGTGTACTACATATACTACTGCTGCTGTTACTACTACTACTACTACTACTACCACTACTGCATGTACTATTACTACTACTACTACGTGTACTACTGCATGTACTATACTACTACTACTACTAATACTACTACTACTACTACTACGTGTACTACTACGTGTACTACAAATACTACTACTCCTATTACTACTACTAATACTAGTATGCGTACTACATATACTTCTGCTGCTGCTGCTGCTGCTACTACTACAACAACAGCAACTGCTGCTGCTGCTGCTGCTGCTGCTGCTGCTGCTACTGCTGCTGCTGCTACTACTGCTGCTGCTGCTACTGCTGCTACTGCTACTACTACTACTACTACTATGCTTAACTGGCAAATAGGGTTATGTGAAATAAATATTTGCAGGCGAGACACTAAATACAAAGGCATAGTCAGAAGAAAAAAACACTTAGCGCACCAGACAGTAGTGGTACTACTGGCACATATCACCTTGTCGTTAAAAGAAAGCGCATTTTATGAATCTTTTTCCCTTTGTATTTGTCTCGTCTTTGTCCCTATGGGACTTCAATATATTTATTTCATGTCCTCAGACCCTTTACGTCACTTTCGATACGCCCCCATCTAGGCCCCCACAGTGAAGGCCTGCCAGCCGGCGAAGTACACACTGCGAGTGAGGGCCGGCGTGCAATGTGTTGTGTGTGGTTCGCAGCACTGGTTTACACCTAGTATCATGGTAGGCCTCGGCCCCCATGAATCACCGTTTGTTCCAAAACTGAAACCGAAGAACCAAGAGAGAACGGAATTCCACAGGTTCTAATTTTAGACTTCTCAGAACAACGATGACGAAACCAGACAGGTATCGCACAACTGGATTTTAAATAGCCTCGCCCGGATTTTAATAATTGAATATCGATACTCAATCGTTCAAGTCCTGTCCACTCATTTTCTTTTCCCAAATAAAATCAAATGTCACGTCCTTTACCCTTTCATAAAGCTAGTCATTAAAATTTACGATACGAACATCAAACTTTTGTGGGGATTTCAACATCCAGAAATGACCAATTTAAATGGTATCGATACCACCGTTTTCAATGTAAAAACGTTGCCACAGCCATATCTCCTCACAACTTGCAACTGCAACTCCCAGTCTTGTTATTAGTTACCAAGGATATCGTAGTGTCTGTCTTCATAAATTCATCCATAGTATATGGGTGAAAATACGATTTTCCAGAAATCAATGGCAAGTTTAAACACAGAAGATTACTTTTTGTATGAGGTGCACATAAGATATGATATTTTAGTATTTCCTTTCCTTATCACTGTGAAATCGTCAATGCAATTACTCAGTTTAATGTCTCACTGGACTAGATCTAATAGTACCGTTCTAGTAAAGATTGTCTATAGATTGTCTATAGATCTAGATCTAATATTAACGGCCTTTGATACTAGTAGTAGGGTAAAATAATTGCAATTGACTCTATGACAGATTAATGTACTCTCAATGTTTATGACTAGATCTAAGTCTTAAGTCTAAAGTGCGACTAAAGTAAGTCTAAAAAGCCCTCAACACACTGGAGCTTGGTCGGACTTGAAATTTCTATGACTTTTGGACCTCGGACTGACCGACCTAAGGGTTTTTGAATCTTGAAGGGTCATCCCCAACTCTAAACCCTTCCTCCCCCTTTTTTGTAAACCCGAATCGATCCAGACAAGGTGATCCTCTCTCGACAAAGTCAAAGGAGCAAAATGGATAGTAAAATCCACTACAGTTATAATTAAACCTTTTATACCTGTTCTATATTTTCTAGCACTTCATTATTACATTTATTTCTATCTTGTGATTGCTGCCTACCACAATGAAAAGACAGGTTACACTACCGCATGTGCTACTTCTACTACTACTACTTTTAAAGAGGAAAATACAAAATTGAATATGAAGGCCTAATAGGTCGAACAGAGACTGTCTCATATTAGGCCTTCATATTCAATTTCGTATTTCCTCTTTACCAACCTACTGCAGTACTATTTCTTTTATCATACTACTACTTATACTACTATTACTATTACTACGTGTAATACATGTACCACTACTACTGAGTTTACTCTTGGGTTGAATTGATGACTGCGGACTAGCTTGCGTCCCAATTCTCAGATTCGAGACTTGCTTTTGAGTCTTGAGACGTTCAGATTATCGGGCGGTCAGATAGTTTGATGGAGCTCTGCTACACACTTGGCGACTGATCATATAAGATTTATCGAAAGTGATGCCCCTCGGTTATCTCAGTAAACTGATCAGTCCTGTTTTACAGCTTGCCTGCACTTTTATAGATTTAAAGTAAGCCTCCTTTAATTCTTTTCTAAATCAATTTCTGACATTCGCCCACAGGAGGTTTAACTTTGCTAAAGATTGTCAATGAAAATGACAGTCTGTTTTTGAGAACTTGCTTTCAGTCACAGCAGTTTTTGGGATAGTATGAGACAGGTTTCGGTAATTTCTCTTAGTCTGATACGATGAAAGACTCGGGACACTTTACTGCTTATTTTGACACAAACTGTTCAAATGTAGCATACAACGGTCAGTGTAACATATCAAACTGGGACATCGTGTTTGCTTATATATATTGTCCATACATGTACAGTGGTCTGCATAAAAGGCAGCCACCTAAGAGGGCGTTATGGCTAAGAGGCTGCTTTTCCGTACAGCAGATTTTTTTTCTTTTGTTATCATGCCTAGGAAGTCGCTTTGGAAACCTTCAGTGGTTTTTTTTTTTGTGAGAAGGCCAAATAGTCTGCTTAACTCAAAGCAAATAAAACAAAAATTTGAATTCAGGTCAGCGATGCCGCGTTTCTCTTTATATGGATCAAGTCATTGTAGATCAACATTGCGTTATAAATCATGAAAATACTAAAACCTCTGCTAGCCTCTTCTATGCAGTGTCAGGCTCTGTGATGTGGATGCCAGACACCCACCAGATAAATGAGACGATCAATTTCTACAATTCGCAATGGTAGACTGGCTTGTTTGCAGACGTATCACCATCATTGAAATATCTTGACCAGATCAAAGGCAACACTGCCATGTTGATGCAGACAAGAAGCATGTTTTCAATTATAAAGAATTGATGATTTTCTGGATTAAGACTGAATCAGGCCTTATTATTTGATGTAATAGATACATAGATAGAGCCGTGATCAATAGAAAATGAGGAGAGGAATAACATTTTCAAAAAATGTATAATGTTTTGTTCCTCCTAATCGTTCTTACACACCTTCCTCGTATACTTTTTGAGTTTGAGCTATAGGCCTAAAGGTCTAACCGATAAACATTACAAAATTATTGTGTACGCTGAACCCCTACGTATTTGACTGATAAATCGTCTGGCTAAGAGGCTACGTTTGTTGCCTCCTGAGGACCGCCCTCTTAGGCGGAGACTACTGTATTACTAAATGTGAAACTCTGTAGAGATCTGATTTGCATTATAGCTTACATAATACTACATAGATCCCTTTTTTTCCCAGCTTAGAAATCCAGACCTAGCAGTGTCTTGATCTGACCAATAAACAAAAATTTAGCTGTATTATTTAATTTTTATTTCAATTTCAGATCAATCAACCATCATGGCACATGAATGCCCACAACCACCAAAAAGAATTCATGACATTATTGAGGCAATGACAGATTCTTTGACAAACTTTCTGCTTCCTGCTGTGTTTTTGAATCATATTTCTGCTATCAGCAGTGAGTGTGCTTTGACGCTTGTATTTAGAGTTCATTAAAATAATAATCATAGTCACAAAAAAAGTAATAAGATCATAGTGTTAATTTCACAGTCCATCACTCTTTTTGTTAACCTAGAAAGATCTTCAGTTTTGTCCTGTTATGTCAAAAATTTGTAAGGACTTACTCAAGATTTGGTCACCTAGCAAAAAGAGGTTTTCTGTGAAATGTCCAGCTGATAACACCATCCAATAAAATCCTCAATGACCAACAGCAAACCTGCTCTTGTGTGGGAGGTAAGCGAGCTTCGGTATTGATAGGGTAGTCCCCTTTCTTACCTAATGTAATTAATGGGGCTCACCCATTTGCAGAAGAACCAAGCCACAGGACCCATAACTGACTCCAAAGCCAGTTGAGGCCGGAAGCGACTTTGTTGCCGATCCAAGGGATCTCTCAGAGTTCAAACTACCCATGTCTCATTATAAAGAAGGAGACATCATCCTGTAAATGTGACTATGGCCATATTTTCTGTTTACTCTTCATTTGCTAGCAAAATAAATATGGGCTCATAATGATGTTTATACATTAGCTTAACGCTATTAACAGAATGTGCTTAGAACAATTTTACACCAATTTTCAAAACAGAAATAAATGTGTGGACTGCTGTGCATGATAGTAGTGAGCCCGATAGTTATAAAATATTTCTTTCACCTGTCTTCATTCATGGTTCTGTGGCTTTTGAATTGATTAGTGTTACAGTATTTTCTTCAAAACATTAACATCTGTAGTGTAAGTGACTCTTTCAAAAATAGTATTCTCCTTCTCTTGATTCTCCCTTTAAAGACCTTTCTATCACATTTGTAAAACAAGAGGGTACTGTTACTGATTGAAATAAGCTTATTTCAGTGCAACACTGATTGCTCAAACTTAACGAGTTCACGATTTTTTTAATCATGGTTTCAAGGGTGAAGACAGTTCTTTTTCTTCTCTAACATTTCCAGATGAGAACTATAAAGTAAAAAAATTGATTAAGGAACTCAAGATTAGCAGTGAACAGAATATATATGGCATACACGATGCAAAGACATGGCAGGACGAGATGAGAAAACATCTCGACGTGGTTCAGTGATAGTTTCTACAAAATTTGTATAAATTGAAAGAACCGATACAGAGCCTTTTTGTATGGTATCATTATGAAGGAATGAACTACTCCATCCAATAATTCAATAAGCTAGATTTGTCCCACATTGGGTAAAAATGGCTTTCTCAGAACACACTGCTCCCTTTAAGTGGGGGTGTCTGGAGTGAAAATTTTCTTGTTCCTGTCAATTTAACTTATGTATAGGTGTAATGGGCATGATGTACTGAGTTGAAATATGTCGTTTTTTTTTTTCTGACGTTTCCTGTTGCGATGGAAATTGTGGCCATCTTGGATTTTGCCCCCAAATTTCACCTTTCAATATCGAAAGGCTTTTTCATTTTTCAACAAATTTCTTTCAAAGTTTCATTTGTAAGTTTTGATTTTATGAATTTTTGAAAATAGCATATGAGAACAACCAAAAAAATACAAAAATATTGTACAAAAAATTCAATTTTTCTAAAACTATAATACATGTAAAAAAAATCATCTGACCATTTCTTTGTTTTCCCCCACTCATCATCTGTACCAAATTTCATGAAGGTACGTTGAGAAATAAAAAAAAAGTAGATCGGAAATAATGAACAAAATAGGACATTTTGAGAAAATTGTATTTTTTTTCTTATGTTCCGGTATTTGAATATACTTTTCTCCCATAAACCTAAAAAAAGAGTAGGATAATACTTTGAAATGTAATAAAACCTTTTTTTCTATTTCATTTTGAGATGGTGCCTTTTATAATAGGCGAGCAGAATATGTTTTGTATCTTCCGGGCGATCTAAGGCAATATCATAACAGATCCTTAAATAAGCTTGTTTTGGATAGCATTTATTGTGATGATCAAAATGAGTACCAACTTGCCATACTTTAGATAATATTTCTGGCTTTTATTGTATAATATCTGTGTTGAAAGATAGCCTGTATTGTTTCTAAAAAATTTGTATAAAATTCAAAGAACCGATACTGAGCTTCCTCTATGATATTATTATGACTGGAATGAACTGCTCTATCCACTAGTATGATAGACTAGATTTGACCCATTTTCGGCAAAAATGGCATTCCCAGAACCCCCCCCCCCCCCCTCCTTAATAAGCACTTCATATATTTTTGTTTATTAAAAGTAAAGCCAAGATCACTGTTGTTGAGAATAAAGAACATTAAAAATTTATGCTAATAATCAACATGCCATTTATTTTCTAAGGTAAAGAAAAACAAGAGATCCTTAATAAATCCTTGTTCCACCCTAGAGAGGCTATGGAAACATTTCTGGAATGGATGTTGGACCAAGAGGACTCTGCATGTTCACTCAAGGAATTTTACGAAGTTTTGAAATTTCGAGGAGAAAAGGGTGAGGCATGTTGAAAATTTGAAGTACTTTTCTTGATAGGTACAACTTACCCATAATGATGTGTAGCAGGTTATTATATAATAAAATATAACAAAACTAATGAGTTGAAAATGATAAAGATAAAGATGAATTTATAGTTCATATCCATGCATGCTCATTGACATCATGTATCCCCCAACACCTGGATTGGCGAGCTTGGGACCTCGTGCTGAGTGGCGTAAATGGTGGAGGGCCAACATTGCTGGTCTGTGTGTTTGTAAACACGTGCACAAGTAGAGGAAGAGAGGAATAGAACAATAAACTGATCATTTTGAGTTGACATCTGTTTTCACAACAGTGCACGTCTAAACCTAAATTTACAATCCTCTTTACATTAGTAAACAATGCCAGACACTGTTGAAAGAGAAAGGGGCTGCTACAAAAAGGGCAACTATCTGAAGGTCATGTTTTGTGTTAATTTTTTTAATTTCTTTATTTGCGTTTTTCTCGAAACATAGATTTTTCACACTAATGTTCAATCTCTACCGTTAATTATCGACTGATTTGTATAATATTTGAAACACAGGTTCCTCTTGTCAATATGGAAAAAAAAGACATGAGATTTTCTGATATCTTGTAAACTTTTTGAGGAAATTTTTTGTTTTGTAGTAAAAATGCCATTTTTGCATATATACACGATATATATCGTCGATGTATTTCGCTATCCACGTATGGAGCATTGAGGTAGGTTCGAGATAATTGAAAAAAAACTTTCCTTCTCTGCCGATAAAGCAATTACCTCCATGTTTCTTTCATGTTGTATAAAACTTGATGCTGAATGGATACAAAGGGAAAAATCAGTTAATTTTCTTCATTAACACGGTATTTATGGGCCATACGCGTATTGCGTCCCTAATCCTGCTTGCACTATCTTGAGTGTGGTCACTGCCGAGAGTAGGTATGGCGACCTCGCGTTTTACGGCAACAGAAAAACCGACTGGCGTGCTGATTTCACATGTGAGTGTTAACAGCTGGAACGAAGACACGATTAGCATAGCAGAATACAGCTGATTGGCTGGTCATTGATAGTACTTTTACTGACTCTTCTAGCCAAGGCGCGTTTAGCGCTTTGTATTACTGCACTTTTATTATTAAGTAATAAAGATAATCCCTTTCTTTTGAAACAATGTCATCCACTACACATGTTATAAGTTTGCATCTCCATCCCCCCTCTCACCCCCACTTGGAAATAAAAAAAATAAGAATAAAGAGGCCAAGAAAATGACAGAGAGAAGGAGGAGGAGGAAGAGATGAAAAATGTATTACTCTCTTGTTCAAGGAAAATTGTACAATGATCATGAATACACTCTGTAAGTTACAATTACCATTTTTTAGACCCATCATAGGAAATAATACGATTTGACTTGTATTGTCTTCCTAATATTCTCTTTTATGCATTACTATTATTACACTATTCCCATTGATGGAAGTCAGGAAACACGCATTTCTATCTCCACCTGGCTGTTTGTGGGCAAAGGCGCTGTGCTATCCGCGTAAAGCATTTCTTGGCATTGACTCACTGTGAGAGACACTCTTTGCTTTTGGGTAGGGTAGAGAAAATTATCTTTCTTAATGCTAAAAGCATGTTATTGAAGGAAAAACATCCTTTAGCATTCAGAAGGGGAACCATATCAACATGAAATACATAGTAACATAACTAAAATTCACCTTGAAAGGTGAAAACTGTCGACTTGAAGATGATGAAGATGGATCACGAACATTACAGGACTATACGCGTACAGCAAAGCTAAAAAGAAACACATTTTTCTTACGCAAATAGCACTTTGACTAAATTCGGTCAATTTTATTGTTTGTTTGATCAGATATTTATAGAGCTGGTGTAGATGGATGTATTCTGGTCTATACGAAGAAAACAGAATTTTGAAAAAAATGATCCATGCGCGGATAGCGAACTGCAATGACGATATGTTATTTTTAAAAATTCATAAAAATAGCTATATTCCAATATATCTCAATCTTCTGGTATCACATTTTAGATATTGAATAGAAAAAACAATCTGCACATGTTTTGATTGACTTTATTCATGTTTAAGCGTGGAGATCAAGCTTGGACATTGGGTCAAAATCCAGTGTGGCAGGCTACAAACAAACTTTCAATGATATAGGATTATAATTATATTTTGACAGTTACTCACATATCTCTTTTCATTTCATGTGCCGAATCTGAGGCATGGATCATGGATTTCCATTGGTCTCTGTCACTCAAAGATCTGATGAAGTTGTTATAGTTGATGTTTCTACTTGTGGCCCAGTTGTTAAGACTTTTTTTATGTATGTTTGTCTTTGTCTTCCTTTGCCTTTACTCATACATATAATACTTAAAGGAACAACTCAAACTCAAAGGCGAAAAAAATCAATTTTAGTTTTAAGATCCAAAGATAAGGTCACGTGTGCAAAAAAATATTTTTGAGAAGTCCAGTACTGGAAGATGTCATTAATGAAAATGAGAAAGAGCTAAGAGCTGAGTCATTAATGAAATGAGAAAGAGCTAAGAGCTGAGTCATTAATGAAAATGAGAAAGAGCTAAGAGCTGAGTCATTAATGAAAATGAGAAAGAGCTAAGAGCTGAGTCATTAATGAAAATGAGAAAGAGCTAAGAGCTGACTCTTGAGGTAGGCCTTCTTCCAAGGTATCCTTTGAAAGAGGCACTCCATCAACATGGTTGATATTGTTCTGTTTGTTAGAAAGGCTTGGATCCTACTATACCAACCTCGTTCATCTTTATTAGCAGTGTTTTTCTTCAGACTGTCATATATGCTTTTTGAAGATCAATGAAGACTGCTGTTGTGCTTCTGGCTTCTTGGATGCCATCAATAGTGTCTTGAACCAACTTGAACAGTAGGCATGGGCGCTACTTGAGCGATTACTCGATGCTAGTGAATACAGAGCCTCGAGGTGCTTTATTCCTATCTGACCATCATCTCGAGACCAGAGATGATGAATACTTACTCCCATATAGATACCAACCTATGTTGTAACTATTTTGCCTTAGCGAGACCAGACTGACAGTGAGAGACAGTAACATTGTCAGCATTGATGATTGAAGTAGTCCTTTTTGTCTCTCCATCGGCACCTGTCTCTTGCCGTTACCGCCCCCCACCCCTCACTACACTCTTTGCAGTACCCCCATCTCTCTCTTTTCACGCCAACCCTTTCGAGTTATAGCCTGGCTAACTTGTCAGTCCGCTGCCTCACCCTCTCCTTCTACCACGGTGACAGCAGTTTATTATTACTTACTACAGTCTCTCACTGGGTCTATCTTCTGCAATCACGATGTAGTAACACTTCAATCAGCATGGAGGTCTATTTCTTTTATCAGTTGTAAGATTGTAATCATGTATCATTGGCTGTGAATTTGTTCTTTTCCTCTTTCCTTGGAGGTGTTGTCTAGTTGCCATGTTTTGTGTCCTTCCTTAGTTTGGTCAATATTTTCACATTGTTTGGATCAAGTATCATTTTATTTTATTCTCTTGAGAGGAGTTTGACTCCAGACATTCCAAAATGGCCTCATGTTTTCATTGCAGCTTTTCGGTGAACATGCCAATGTTATTAAAATAGGGCGATGATCGCTTCCATAGCCGTCCAACACCGTGACGCTGGCAGTGTTGACAATATCGGTTGGGACAAAAAATAGTGGGGTCAGGTCCACTGTCTGTGCCATGGCTTCTGTGTAAGACAGTTGCTGATGCTTCTTAGTCCTGTAGAAAGGATAAGGTTTGAGATTTGGATACATTGCATATCTTTTTCACCCCTGGATCTCTTTGGATTTAGTCTTTATGATCCCATTAAAATCTCTAGCAATGATAGTTTTGGTGTAATGGGAGATTTCTGGAATATAATGTGGGGCAATAGATGTTGTTTAGATAGTAGCTGGCAAATATGTCACTCCCCGTTCATACTCTGATTTTATGGATGTCAATATCCTCCAGCCTTTCTTTCATCGTCTCATCCCAAAGAGTACATTGTGAGGACCAGCCAGTCATCTGGTATTTTTGCCTTCTCATTGTCCAATGCTTATGTTTTCTGAGAGCAGGTTCATGGAAAGGATCATGCGGTGCACAGGTGCCTTCCCCGCTAGTCACAGCATGCTTCTTTTTTGCAGGCCTTTTCTCATAGTTCTTTTAGTTGGCTGTTTCCTGTTGCCATGCCACGTCCTGTACCCAACACTTTTGCAAGTTGATACTCCTGTTTCCTTTTCTTATTTTTTTTTCCATTTAGTGTGTTGCATTTCTTTCAGGCATCCTTTTCCTTTGGGAGCTGGCCAGGTGCAATGACAACTTTACAATGGTCCTTTTCACAGTAGGGAATATGGGTTTGCACAAGCTGGGAGAAAGTCAGAGTAAAGAATAGACAAAGAGTTTGCTCACATAGTTTAGCTGACTAACCAGAGTCGTTGTTTGGAGTATGGCATTGCCTGTACATTATCAGTCACTGAGAGCCATATGTGAGTATTGTGAGCCAGACAAGGAAAAGAGAACCAAATAGTATTCAGGACCATCCCAAGGCCTTTCACCACAAGGTACTATATCTCCTCCCAGGTTCTATGCCCCAAAGATAGATTTGATAGAGATATTTGGATTGAGTAATTTTGAAGATTCACCATAAAGGTTATTTTTTAGTGCATATATTATAATTTCCTATATTTTTCAAATGAATTTTCCATCCATTATTTCACAAATAGCACTTGTTGTTTGTTTTTTCTTCTTTTTTTAAAAGTAGTGAAGTATTCTTCAGGTTACTTATTGCACATATTTTTCTCATTTAGATTTTCTACCAATGGCAATGATTTCACCAGAGGGTATTGCAAAATGGAGCTGTGTTACTGATATGGCCAAACTCTTTGTTGAATTAGTTGATGGAGACAAAATTGAAAATGTTTCACCAGATACTCTTCATCACCTGATGGAAATTTTAGCCCAAGAAAAGATCACAAAGGTGATTTAATTACTATTTATTCATATCCTTGGTTGGCCTTATGTACTGCCCAAGCACCACAAGGATAGGTAAATTATGTATTCACATCTTGGCAATGATTCTCAAACAGGATGAACAATTTAAGCTTCTATTGCAAAAGGTCAATTCATAATTCACCAGAGGCTAGAATCTAAAGTGTTGTTTATGACCTTTGAACCTCACTGACTGCCTCTCCAATCATGTTTCTGCATACTTTAGACATTCATGTCCTTCATCCACATTTGAATGTAACGTCAGAACGAATTCAAGAGGGAACAACAATAAGAAAGACAAAAAAATGTAGAACTCACTGTGAAAGAGTGTGGCATCAGCAGTCAGTTAGGCTGCCGGGCTAGAAATCATTAGGTCCTGAGTTTGAAGCCTAATAACTAATAATGCCAGGTCTGATGTGTTTTTTTGGGAAATACACATAATGCACATTTTCCCCACTCTACCCAGGGGCAAATGGGTGTAAGCACTAGCTTGGGAGTAAAAACCTGTGTCAGACTAGCGTCCTGGCCAGGAGGTGATTATAGTCACCTGTTTTGCTTCACGCTATAGAAACCGGGATAAGTTCTGGCTCTATGGGCCTTAAGGGCTTTGAAGGAACTTTACTTTTACTGTGTGTAAAAGAATGTAAAAAAAAAAAGGAAGGAAGACCTACCAGCAGCGATGACACAACAGATTTTCACTGATGAGACCAAATTACCCTTAAAATTGTGGCACTACTTTCACACCCCTTGTCATGTCACTCCCTGTTCGCATATTTATTTTGTTCCCATAGAAAAAGAGCCAATTTTTGCACCAAATGAATCTGATTTTAAATCCATAGGTGTCGTACTTTAGTGACAAAGTTCTACATGCTCTGTTATCATTGAGGCTGCTGTCTGTTCATTTTATGTGTAGTGCAATGCTGTGTTATGTGTAACCATACGCCTCAGGACCCTGTTGCCAAAAGTTTGTTCACCACTGAACATTGAGCAGTAGATCCTTTAAACACTGGCAGAACTAATGTTATGCTTGGATTTTATGTACTTTAGATGACTCAAATCAATGACTAAACAAACGGTTAGTCTGCTTATGATGTTTCCTCACTTAACTCAACCATACCAAGAAAATAATGTGTTCATTATTGGAATAAGAATAGATAGAGAATAAAACTTAAAAGAAATCCATACAAAAAAATCTCTGAAAATTGTCCTTGCTGCCCGTGACATAAAGATTTTTAATGTTTTTCTTGAATCTTTGGATAGTGCAATACAGTAGTCTCGGCCAAATTGCATGCCGCCAAAGTGCATGGTTCGTCATAATGCACCATTTTTTTCATGTCACCGTATTTTACAATACTAATTACCCCCTCAAAATGCAACAACGGCTGACTTGGCTTCGCCAAAATACAACATGTTTTTGCCAGTACGTCTTCAATTGGTTGCATTTAAAGAGTCAATTCATGTGTAAAATAAACAAATAAATGTATCAACAAATAAAAAGTATTCCTCCAAGTTGCCGAATGTCTCCACCATCCCATCCTTTCCTGTAGTCTTGAGTGAGTGAAGAATGAACAATCTGTCTATAATTGGGTCTTATCTTCAAGCCAAGTAACAGCAAACAAAACCCAAACGATAACAAACAATTAACAAAACAGTTTATGTCCAACCAATAATGGTAATGTAAATATATGCAGTGGGTTGTGGTCTTTGACTCCGTCAAAATGAACCTTTGCCAAAATGCATGATTTTTTTTGTGTCACTCGTGGACCGTGCATTTTGGAGGAGATTACTGTATTTGGTTTTATATAGATTAATAATTTTTTTATGAATTTCTTTTAAGTTTTGATACCTTATTTTTTTTTACGTCTCATGGCTCCTCTCATCATCGCTTTCTCACCTGCTATTCATAAGGCTTTTTTTTTCTATGTTGCACAGAAAGGGAATGAAGATATTTTGAATCAGAAGCCTTTGGATGCTCTCATGGCAATTATCAAACTTGTTCGAAGAAACAAATTTACTTGGCCATTTATTGTGTGGAGTATCTTGGAGGACATGCACCCTGATCTTTTCAGATCAACAGGTAATTCAAATTCATCTTTTACTGGCTTAAAGTGCACATCTTGGCTTTTCTGAAACCAATCAAGCTTGTGCATACCACTGTATATTTCTGTTTGTGAACATTTCGCTTTGACATTGAATACTCACCATATGCGAATAAAGTAAGAAGGATTACAAAGGTGATGATAATGAAAAGATCTATATAATAGATAATAACTTTCTTGCTACCACCATGCAGGCTTCTTTGTTCTTTCTGAGCACACTTCCTAATACAGGATGTCTTTAGGTTACTTGAAAACCACCACCTGCTTCTTAATGTATTAATTTATGTACCATTTTCACACACTCTTATTAAAACAATGTCATGTTGTATTATGGAAACAGATTTCAACTGTCTAGAGTGGGTTTTTTTTTACAAAATTTTAAAAATGATAAATTTCACATTTTATCAAATATTTTCACTAGAATATTATCCTCAATAAAATACATAAAATGCACTGAAGAGTTCATTCTTGCACATAGGTACATAAACTTACTATCATATAAACCTACTGAACCATTTGCGAAAATTTACTCTAAACTGACGAATACTGGTAGCATAAACATTTTTTTGTTTCATGATTTCAGTTTAAATCTATACTTTTCTTGAAAAAGATGCATTAAATGGTATGATAGGGATACACAACATGACCTGCCTGGTTCTCTTACAACAAAACAAGAACCCAAAGTCTAATAAGAAGTGTATATTACAATTCAAGGAAGTTGTATGCATTTGGAATTGAGGGTAAAAAGAATACAAGCCACCCATTCAGGCTATGAACTTTTGTAAAGAAAAAACAATTTAATGTTGCTACTTCAAGAAACCTGTCTTCAATATTGTTCAAACAAAGATAACAAAAAAAGACTTTATTTAAGAATTTGAAGGAGGCTTACCTCAATATAATGTAGAAGTTGAAGAGATGAAGTTGTTTTTAATAAGCTACTTCGAGAAGTTTTAATTCAACACATCAAGGCATGGCCTTTACTTCTTCCATAGCTATTTCAAAGTAATACGATAGCATTCAAATCACAGATTCTCCTCTAAAATTTCTTTAGAGAGAAGGTATTAGAATCAAGTAGATGAATAATGCAGTCCATGCTAATGACAGTTATTTACCTATGTTCTCCCATGATGAAATGCATATACAATTTATCTTTCTGCAATATATTTATTCTAGAACTTTATAACCTATGGGCTCCTTTAATCCTATATGCTATGCAAGGCTAGATTTTCTTTGATATATGTTTTTATGATGTCAATATTTATACATTCTAACCTGTCCATAATGATCACAGACCAAAGTGGTTGTTATGGACAGGTGGTCATTCTGGGCAGATTATAAATATGGGTGGATAGAATTTGTCTAATGCAAGAAAAAACTATCTTTTCTGAGTTGACGGAGAATGTGAATCAGCCCACATTTTATACCCATCTTTTGTGAGATAAGATAACCATATAAGGCAATGGTACTGCAACATGATAAGTGGGGTTGTATATCAATCAAACAGACATGAAGTCTCTGCAAAACATGTAGACAGCAATGCAGGACGGTTTCTCAAACAGGGTTTTTTTCAACGTACACAGGCATTGTCAATATGATGAAAGCTTCATAAGCCGGTCTAGTCAGCAGTCCATGTAAGTGGCCATAGGATTGCAATAAAAGGAGTGAGGAGCACTTTGCTCTGACTATGCAACGCAATCCATTCATATTGCATGTGTTTATGAATAATGACGTGGGGTACTAACTGCCCTCGTATTTTACTATGATAAACTAAGGGATTCAGCCTCCACACAAGAGTTACCACCTATCTATTTCTGACACAAGGGCAGATGATTTTGTGCGCTAAGTGCCCCATTCTTTTCATATTGCTACCATTAACTGACAATTTATTATAGAAGCCTCACATGAAAGGACATTAAAAACAATTGAATACTTTAGAAGATATAGGCGTTTAAATTTAGGAATAAAGTTTTGTTCCATTCATGCTAAGGGATGATCTTTTTTGGCGAGCCAATATAGACAGTCACGTCTCGATAATCTGAACACCTCCGTTCAAAGCAATTTGTCTAGATTATCGAG
>JAXRKP010001584.1:102500-110641 GCA_037039925.1 Doris montereyensis | reverse complement strand
GGTAATACACACAATAATATATCTGGAACAGAAATGCGTTAAATTGCTGCAAAGTTATAATCTTGGTGTTGACCACTAATCGGATCTCTGATTACTAGAAACCAGCGTATTAAGTATAATCCATCAGCTGGGACTAAACAACTCCGTCTTAGAAACAGTAACGCATAAAGAATTAATTATTTTACATAGATCTACAGTTTGTCTGTCACTGTCACACGGACATGATTGCGCTTCGAGTAGCCAACTCAGCGTGTGTGGCGCGCAGTATTAGACATCTTCATGTCAGACTATAATTATTATTGTTCTAACGCGGGTGATATCAAGTACGAATATATTATTACTATTAGATCGATTTAGTAGCCTACCCCATACTGAGGTTACGCGAGTAGGCGTGAACAATCAAATTCTAACTTTTAAATGCTAAAAAACCTATTGACAATGGCGATTAGAATGAACGAAAATTCTAATCAAAGACGGGGAAACAGTGGCATTTTCATGAATTTTTCATTAAATATCACTTTGGGTAGAAAAAGTTCTCAAATGCCAACGATCTTGGATTCATTCATTTGAACATACATGTAAAGTAATAATAACACCTAGTGGCCTTGACAACAAAGTCTCTGACGCACAAAGAAGGACCAACTCAGAAATATATAATACTAGCTGGGTACCCGTTCAATGAACGGGGGCAATTTAACGCTATTTTACCATCTGAAAACAAAAAAAATAATCTGTTAACCCCTGCAAAAAAAGGGATAAAAGCATCATCTGAAACAAAACTGTAATTAGTTATTTCCTGAAATCCAAATCTATTTAGTTATTACATTGGTGATGTAATTTGCACAGATACAGACAGACAGTAATAATATGTACAGAAAGTAACCTGCTCACACACCAAAGGACAGTATAGGCTAAGTCTATGAATTTAGATCTACTGTCAAGACAATTAATGATGTGATTGTGTGAGAATTTTGTTAAAATGCTCTAGATCTACATCTTCATATCTAGATCTAGAATTTAGATTATCTGAAGATCTCGAATTTATGAGATCTAGATTACTTAGACTTAAAATCTAGATAGAGAGAGAGAGAGAGAGAGAGAGAGAGAGAGAGAGAGAGAGAGAGAGAGAGAGAGAGAGAGAGAGAGAGAGAGAGAGAGAGAGAGAGAGAGAGAGAGAGAGTTTACTTTAGACTTAGATCTAGATCTAGATCCCTGCCTGTCAGTTAAGTTCTAGACCTAGGCCTAGAGAGAGAAGAGTCTATATTATAGATATAGCTTAGATCTAGAATCTAGATCTAATCTAAATCTAGGCTAAGTCTCTGAAATCTAGATCGAGAGAGAGAGAGAGGAGGGAGGGAGGGGAGGGGGAGGGAGGGAGTGGCGGGCGGATTTATATCTATCTAGATTCTAAGTTCAAGTAATCTAGATCTCATAAATTCGAGATCTTCAGATAATCTAAATTCTAGATCTAGATATGAAGATGTAGATATCTAGATCTGGAGCATTTTAACAAAATTCTCACACAATCGCATCATTAGGAAGTCACATAAAGAAAGCAAACAAAGGTAGACATTTAAAAATTGTAAACAAATGATACGAAAGAAAACATGGAAAAATCCTATGTTCCATTAGCATTTTTTTCAACATTATTCAAAATTATCCCCTTAACATTTGACAAATCTCCTAATAAACTTCATCATCCTCATAACCAAAACCAACTTGGTTATTTTTTTTTAGGCTGTAGGGTGTCTAGTTTGGCTGGTTTGGCATCATATAGGGTCACTTTACTGAAATATATATAGAGATTAATACTATTATTATCATTATGATGAGCATTACGTTCATTATGGTTGCGTCAAAGGTTCTAATCCGTGCCTCACTTCGTTTGCTTTATCTAATTATTCTAAGGTTAAACTTCTCTGTTTCCAACACTTCTAAAATATCTATATTATAGGGTAATACTTCACAGTGGAGTGAAGTCAAAGGCGAAATATGACAATAAGTGACAACTCCACTAATAAAGACGGAACAAACACGTGACGTTTCTGGTACAACCCTTCGTCAGACAACAAACGAGGAAATATAGAATCTATAGATCTCGATCTATTAGCAATGATTTTGGATAAGCAGGGATTGGCCCAATTTACCCTAGGTAGATGGTGGGGTTGCTACCTGAGGCCCCCTATCGGGCCCTTTTTATTTTATGTCAGGGTTAACTCCCTTGACCTTTGGTTGCTCAAAACCATCCTGCAAGGCAGCAGGTTGTTTTTTTCTGTCAGCGGTAACTCCCTTTAGCATTTGGTCAACCAAGGCCCGCCAGCAGGAGACTCGTGGAGGGGGGGGCGCGCCTTAATCCCTGCACAGGTGCTACCTGTCCACTGCCCGAGAAAATACTAACTGAGATTGGTAATAGAGGAACGCAAAAAAATACTTCAATTCAAACATATTATAATTTATTTACATATTTATTTGTAGATTTTAAAGAAAATATATTTTGTTTAATTCTCCTCTAAGGAGAATCGCAGTATTTCAATCATTTTTGGCATAATGTTCATAATTTCAGTAAATGCAAGATCACATTGTAATAACTCTCGATATTCTTCATACATCACACTAAATTGTATATACTTATACAAAGTAGATATTTTTATATGATATCTTTTTTCAATAAAGCTATTAAACTCATTAATTGTATAACCCTGCTCTATATAGAGTAACATAAAAATTTTAAAATAATTCCCAAGTTCGTAATAATAGATCTTATTCTTAATATTAATATATTTCATTTTGTTTATAAACTGATTGCATTTGTTAAGAACTTCATCAATATCTGTTGAATTGGATATTTCTACTGAGATGTCAGGTGGAGGTGAATGACTTTCACTCCAAGATAACCTTTTCAGAGATAGGAATCTTTTCTCTATTAGTGTTACTTTCCTTTCTCTACACTAAAATGTATATAATTAGTTGGATTAAGGTTATATCTTTTAATACACTTATAAAATAACATTAATTTAGTTTTAGAAATACAATCGTTAAGAATATCATTGAGCAGATTATTGATTTCTCATTTTTATAAAGAAAATTAAAAAAATCATTCAGTCGTTATCTTTAATACATGTTAGCTGCTCCAAATTTGGTGTAAAATCTGGTTTTCAAAGAACCAAGTATTTCTTCCCAGTAAAAAATCAGGGATTTTATATGTTATAGGTTTAGTTTGTAACACTTTGTCAATAACAAAACAATTCTGAAGTCCAGTTACTAGCATAACCTTTTTCAAAGTGTCTTTTTTATTCTTTAGTTATTCGTACGTTTACTTAAATTTGGAATTTGCTTTGTAAATCGCAAATATCATCTTGAAATCACAAACATCATCTTGAAATACTGGTGTCATCTTAAAGTATAGTGACAAGTTTTATTATATTATTTTACTATTTGATCTAATACATCATAATATTTTGTTGTTTATAAGCAGAGAAATATTTAGATATCTTTTCTTTAAGAGTGCGATTAAATATTTCAGCTATACAGGGCTTTTCTTCGTTTTGTGTAGAATATATTTCTATATTTTTTTTTCCTTAAACAAATCTTTTTAAAAGTTTTTTTTTTATAAAATTCCGTTCCTTTATCTACTCATAACTTTTCAGGTTTTCTTTCTTTAAATATCTGTTTAAAAGCATTTGCTACTTCTAATCCAGTTTTAGTTTTTAATGAAGCATATTTACTAAAAACGTCAATAACAGTCAATAAATATTTAAAGTGTTTACTTTGTGTTGAGTATTTCTGCATGTCGACAAGATCGGCCGCTCATATTTCATATACCCCAAAGACAACAACTTTTCTTGTAGGAAACTTTTAAATTACGTTTTTATGTAACTCACCATTCAATTAATTAGTTAGCGGTTTTAATTTTCCACCAGTAAATAGACATGTATTACATATAACACACTTTCCTTTAACCATATTTCTATTATTAGAGGATATTATATTTTCAATATTTTGTTTCAATAACCGTTTTACATTTTAAACAATACATTATTATCATTGAAATATCTATGTAGTTTTAACATTAGTTTTAATCTACTGTTTTCTATTGGTATAAGTCTTACATTACAAGTTTGACAACAAAGAAATCTTAGACTTCCGGAGAGATGATAGTGGTCTAACGTTTTCCTAAAATCGCCTGATGTATTACTAAAATATTGCATCAATAACATTTGCATTTAAATAAACTTCAGTGAGTAATATCAAAATGTTCACATTTTATGTTCATGTAAGTCATCAAAATGTTCACATTTTATGTTCATGTAAGTCATCAACATGTTCACATTTTATGTTCATGTAAGTCATCAAAATGTTCACATTTTATTCCTATTCGACTTTTAATACAACTTTTTTTTCTGGATTTGTCAATTATAATATAATTTTCTATAATTTTTTCTGATATGATTTAATTGTTTTAGTATTTCAGATATTCTTTTTCAATCTTTCCTTTTACAGCTTCTCTTGATAGTATTCTTTCATAGATTCTTTGATTTTATCTTTATTTCTTAACCTAAATCCTTATCATATTGTTTATAATTTGATCGTTTTTGGTCTTTTGTATTATTTGCTTTTCTAAATTCATTTGTTTTGATAACATTTAGAACATTTCGTTTTCTTTTTTTATACATTTTCAAATTATAATTCCTTTTACCACTAATTAAATTTTGAATTACCTGGAGATGCTCTAAACACATTTGTTTGAAGAGGTTTTAATCTAGCCAAAATCTCTTTATCACAGATTCTATCTTTATCTTTAAATTTAGGTCTCTATAACATATATCATGAAGTCTAGATATTTCATCCACTTGATTATATGGTTTAGAATGTGGTAAAGGATTATTGTTTTTATCAAGTCAAACTTATGAGTTGGTAAATGGATTTCTGCAACTTGTTAATAATTTTATATGCTAATACCGTCACCTTGGTGCTTTCGCAATAAATGTCGATTTTATAACACCACATACAAAACATCTTCCCTGTAACATGTTTCTGTTATAAGGTGTCTTTTCTTTTCTTCTAGATCGTCGGTATCTGTTCTCCGTTTACATTTGAGACAATATATGTGCTCTGCAAGCTGTCACTTCGTTCCATTTTTATAAATAAATAAATGGCTGAAGATTTAATTCTTCCTAACAAACCCTTATCAAACTATGATTTAAATGATATCCAGAAAACAAATTTCAAAAATAATTTCAGAGGAGTATTTTTAAGAAATGAACTACCTTCTAAACCACATAAGAAAGAATGTGAAATAATTAATCTTGCCGACTTGTCATCACCAGGAACTCAATGTGTATGTTGTTATAAAAATTAAAATAAGAAATATTATTTTGATTCATATGGTATTCAACCTGTTTTAGAATTAGAAAATTATCTAAATAATCCCGAATACAATATTTATCAAATACAAAAATCGAGATTTATTTGCGGTTATCAATGTTTATACTTTTTGAAGAAAATAACGTCAGGTTATGATTTTGATGATATACTTTTATCATTAATAAAAAATGAGTGTTAATGCATGTGGATACACAGAGTCAGAGGAAGAATAGTACGATGATGATAATAAAATGACATTCTTTTTCATAGTCATCAGATTAATCTTGATGATTTAGAAAAAGTTTTAATAGTCGAGGAAAAAAGAATGGGGTATATGGTTTGAGATTAGATGGTATGAATAAAAGAAATGAAATTGATTTACTAGATGATCTAAACTTATTTGATAAAGAAAAAGTAGAAAAAGAATACAAAATTGAATGTTGTGTTTTATCACAACTAATGGAAGCTAATTAAAGATAAACACGAATGGGATATTAATATCATAGTCAGAACTAATATAATTACTTGTAAAGGGAATTCAATGCATATATTGAGAATATATAACTCAGGTAAACTGTTTGGTAACTTAGTTCCAGTTAAAAAATATGAAAACTCAACTGTATTAGCAAAGCATCATGAGTAGAAACAGTTGTCTCCTCATCTGACACGTTGGCATAGAAATAGAAATAGTTGTTGTCTCCTCATTGGACACGTTGGCATAGAAACAGAAACAGTTGTTGTCTCCTTACGTGAAAAGTTGGCATAGAAGTAGAAACGATTGTTGTATCCTTACGTGACCAGTTGGAATAGAAATAAAACAGTTGTTGTCTCCTCATCTGATACGTTGTCATCAAAATAGAAACAGCTGTTGTCTCCTCAGCTGACGCGTTGGCATAGAAATAAAAGCAGTTGTTATCTCCTACGTGACAAGTTGGCATATACGTAGAAACAGTTGTTGTCTCCTTACGTGACATGTTGGCATAGAAATAGAAACAGTTGTTATCACCTCATCTGTGTGTTGGCATAGAAGTAGAACCAATTGTCGTATCCTTACGTGACACGTTGACACAGAAGTACAAACAGTTGTCGTCTCCTTACGTGACACGTTGACATAAAAGTAGAAACAGTTGTCGTCTCTATACGTGATACGTTGACACAGAAGTAGAAACAGTTGTCGTCTCCTTACGTGACACATTGACACAGAATTAGAAACAGTTGTCGTCTCCTTACGTGACACGTTGACACAGAAGTAGAAACAGTTGTCGTCTCCATACGTGACACGTTGACACAAAAGTAGAAACAGTTGTCTCCGTACGTAACATGTTAACACAAAAGTAGAAACAGTTCTCGTCTTCTTATGTGACACATTGAAACACATGTAGAAAGAGTTGTCGTCTCCATACGTGACACGTTAACACAGACATAGAAAGATTTGTCATCTCCATACGTGACACGTTAACACAGACATAGAAACATTTGTCATCTCCATACGTGACACGTTAACACAGACATAGAAAGATTTGTCATCTCCATACGTGACACGTTAACACAGACATAGAAACATTTGTAATCTCCATACGTGACACGTTAACACAGACGTAGAAACATTTTTCGTCTCCTTATGGGACACATTGACACAGACGTAGAAACAGTTGTCGTCTCCTTACGTGACACGTTGACACAGACGTAGAAACAGTTGTCGTCTCCTTACGTGACACATTGACACAGACGTAGAAACAGTTGTCGTCTCCTTATGTGACACGTTGACACAGACCTAGAAACAGTTGTTGTCTCCATACGTGATACGTTAACACAGACGTAGAAACAGTTGTCGTCTCCTTACGTCACACGTTGACACAGACCTAGAAACAGTTGTTGTCTCCATACGTGATACGTTAACACAGACATAGAAACAGCTGTCGTCTCCGTACGTGATACGTTCACACAGACGTAGAAACAGTTGTCGTCTCCGTATGTGATACGTTAACACAGACGTAGAAACAGTTGTCGTCTCCTTACGTGACACGTTGACACAGAATTAGAAACAGTTGTCGTCTCCTTACGTGACACGTTGACACAGAAGTAGAAACAGTTGTCATCTCCATACGTGACACGTTGACACAGAAGTAGAAACAGTTGTCGTCTCCATACGTGACACGTTGACACAAAAGTAGAAACAGTTGTCTCCGTACGTAACATGTTAACACAAAAGTAGAAACAGTTCTCGTCTTCTTTATGTGACACGTTGAAACACATGTAGAAAGAGTTGTCGTCTCCATACGTGACACGTTAACACAGACATAGAAACATTTGTCATCTCCATACGTGACACGTTAACACAGACGTATAAACATTTTTCGTCTCCTTATGGGACACATTGACACAGACGTAGAAACAGTTGTCGTCTCCTTACGTGACACGTTGACACAGACGTAGAAACAGTTGTCGTCTCCTTACGTGACACGTTGACACAGACGTAGAAACAGTTGTCGTCTCCTTATGTGACACGTTGACACAGACCTAGAAACAGTTGTTGTCTCCATACGTGATACGTTAACACAGACGTAGAAACAGTTGTCCTCTCCTTACGTCACACGTTGACACAGACCTAGAAACAGTTGTTGTCTCCATACGTGATACGTTAACACAGACATAGAAACAGTTGTCGTCTCCGTTCGTGATACGTTCACACAGACGTAGAAACAGTTGTCGTCTCCGTATGTGATACGTTAACACAGACGTAGAAACAGTTGTCGTCTCCATACGTGACACGTTGA
>JAXRKP010001584.1:75000-100000 GCA_037039925.1 Doris montereyensis | reverse complement strand
GTATATTTATGTATATTTGTGTAGATAGGTGTATATTTGTATATTTGTGTAGATAGGTGTATATTTGTGGAGATAGGTATATTTGTGTAGATAGGTGTATATTTGTGTAGATAGGTGTATATTTGTGTATATTTGTGTAGATAGGTATATATTTGTGTATATTTGTATAGATAGGTGTATATTTGTGGAGATAGGTGTATATTTGTGTAGATAGGTGTATATTTGTGTAGATAGGTGTATATTTGTGTATATTTGTGTAGATAGGTGTATATTTGTGTAGATAGGTGTATATTTGTGTATATTTGTGTAGATAGGTGTATATTTGTGTATATTTGTGTAGATAGTGTAGATAGGTGTATGTTTGTGTAGATAGGTGTATATTTGTGTATATTTCTGTAGATAGGTGTATATTTGTGTATATTTGTGTAGATAGGTGTATATTTGTGCAGATATGTGTATGTTTGTGTAGATAGGTGTATATTTATGTATATTTGTGTAGATAGGTGTATATTTGTGTATATTTGTGTAGATAGGTGTATATTTGTGGAGATAGGTGTATATTTGTAGATAGGTGTATATTTGTGTAGATAGGTGTATATTTGTGTATATTTGTGTAGATAGGTATATATTTGTGTATATTTGTATAGATAGGTGTATATTTGTGGAGATAGGTGTATATTTGTGTAGATAGGTGTATATTTGTGTAGATAGGTGTCTATTTGTGTATATGTATGTAGATAGGTGTATATTTGTGTAGATAGGTGTATATTTGTGTAGATAGGTGTATATTTGTGTAGATAGGTGTGTATATTTGTGTATATTTGTGTAGATAGGTGTATATTTGTGTATATATCTGTAGATAGGTGTATATTTGTGTATATTTGTGTAGATAGGTGTATATTTGTGTATATTTGTGTAGATTTGTGTAGATTTGTGTAGATTTGTGTAGATAGGTACTATGGGTAAGACCACGAAGACGGATTACCCTTGTCGGTGTGATGAGAACCCAAAATGTTTTTAGACTGCAACTATTTCTTTACTTTAGGGATGACGAGTTTTCTGAAATTATTCCTCATAATTTGTAAGAAAATGTGAACAAGCTTGTTTTGAAAAACTACTCTTCAATTATATCTTTCTTTTGACGGAGTTAAGACGAAGACAGTGTTGTCGTGTGCACTGTGTGATAGCAATGGTGTCGAAGACGAAGATAGTGTTGTCGTGGTGCACTGTGTGGTAGCGATGGTGTCGAAGACGAAGACAGTGTTGTCGTGGTGCACTGTGTGATAGCGATGGTGTCAAGACGAAGACAGTGTTGTCGTGGTGCACTGGTGTGATAGCAATGGTGTCGAAGACGAAGATAGTGTTGTCGTGGTGCACTGTGTGATAGCGATGGTGTCGAAGACGAACACAGTGTTGTCGTAGTGCACTGTGTAATAGCGATGGTGTCGAAGACGAAGATAGTGACTGTACTGTGATAGCGATGGTGTCGAAGACGAAGACAGTAAGACAGTGTTGTCGTGGTGCACTGTGTAATAGCGATGGTGTCGAAGACGAACACAGTGTTGTCGTAGTGCACTGTGTAATAGCGATGGTGTCGAAGATGAAGATAGTGTTGTCGTGGTGCACTGTGTGATAGCGATGGTGTCGAAGACGAAGACAGTGTTGTCAAAGTGGTGCACTGTGTGATAGCGATGGTGTCGAAGACGAAGATAGTGTTGTCGTGGTGCACTGTGCGATAGCGATGGTGTCGAAGACGAAAGACAGTAAGACAGTGTTGTTGTTGTGCTCTGTGTGATAGCGATGGTGTCGAAGACGAAGACAGCAAGATACAGTGTTGTCGTGGTGCACTGTGTGATAACGATGGTGTCGAAGACGAAGACAGTGTTGTCATGGTGCACTGTGTGATAGCGATGGTGTCGAAGACGAAGATAGTGTTGTCGTGGTGCACTGTGCGATAGCGATGGTGTCGAAGACGAAGACAGTAAGACAGTGTTGTTGTTGTGCTCTGTGTGATAGCGATGGTGTCGAAGACGAAGACAGCAAGACAGTGTTGTCGTGGTGCACTGTGTGATAGCCATGGTGTCGAAGACGAAGACAGTGTTGTCATGGTGCACTGTGTGATAGTGATGGTGTCGAAGACGAAGACAGTAAGACAGTGTTGTCGTGGTGCACTGTGTGATAGCGATGGTGTCGAAGACGAAGATAGTGTTGTCCTGGTGCACTGTGATAACGATGGTGTCGAAGACGAAGATAGTGTTGTCGTGGTGCACTGGTGTGATAGCGATGGTGTCGAAGACGAAGACAGTAAGACAGTGTTGTCGTGGTGCACTGTGTGACAGCGATGGTGTGTCTAAAGACGAAGATAGTGTTGTCGTGGTGCACTGTGTGACAGCAATGGTGTCGAAGACGAAGATAGTGTTTTCGTGGTACACTGCGTGACAGCAATGGTGTCGAAGACGAAGATAGTGTTTTCGTGGCGCACTATGTGATAGCGATGGTGTTTCGAAGACGAAGACAGTGTTGTCGTGGTGCACTGTGTGATAGCAATGGTGTCGCAGACGAAGATAGTGTTGTCGTGGTGCACTATGTGATAGCGATGGTGTCGACGACGAAGACAGTAAGACAGTGTTCTCGTGGTGCACTGTATGATAGCGATGGTGTCGAAGACGAAGATAGTGTTGTCGTGGTGCAGTATGAGATAGCGATGGTGTCGAAGACGAAGACAGTGTTGTCGTGGTGCACTGTGTGATAACGATGGTGTCGAAGACGAAGACAGTGTTGTTGTGGTGCACTGTGTGATAGCGATGGTGTCGAAGACGAAGACAGTAAGACAGTGTTGTCGTGGTGCACTGTGTGGTAGCGATGATGTCGAAGACAAAGACAGTGTTGTCGTGGTGCACTGTGTGATAGCAATGGTGTCAAAGACGAACATAGTGTTGTTGTGGTGCACTGTGATAGCCATGGTGTCGAAGACGAAGACAGTATTGTCGTGGTGCACTGTGTGATAGCGATGGTGTCGAAGACGAAGATAGTGTTGTCGTGTGCACTGTGTGATAACGATGGTGTCGAAGACGAAGACAGTAAGACAGTGTTGTCGTGGTGCACTGTGTGATAACGATGGTGTCTGGCACAAACCGGCCACGTCGAAAACAAAGTGAATAAAATAGTTAAATGATAGCATTTGATGAATGGAATGTTTGTTCCAATGGGCTGATTGGTTTTAAATCATAACATTGTGTTCACACATGGGATGAATGGAGTGTTTGTTCCAATGGGCTAATTGGTTTCAAATCATAGCATTGTGTTCACACATGGGATGAATGGAATGTTTGTTCCAATGGGCTGATTGGTTTTAAATCATAACATTGTGCAGACACATGGGATGAATGGAATGTTTGTTCCAATGGGCTGATTGGTTTTAACAATAACATTGTGTTCACATGGGATGAATGGAGTGTTTGTCCCAATGGGCTAATTGGTTTTAAATCATAGCATTGTGTTCACATATGGGATGAATGGAATGTTTGTTCCAATGGGCTGATTTGTTTTTTAACATGAAATTAATTTGTCATAACTTCTTGGGCTTTGCCATTTTGAGACTTAACAGACCCATTCAGTTGAAAACTGACTTGGCTGGTTTGTGCTGATATGAAAAACGAAAGCTCAATTTAGCTGGCTTGATAAAATGTAGTTTTGAATTATTTCTAGAAGGTAATGTATTCTGCTATTTTGTAGGTCACACAACGTGTAGCTTTAACTAGTTTCTGTGAAGAATGAATAGTACAATTTTTCTTAAAATTAGAAACTTCCTGGACAACTGACAAGCACTCCTCGGGAATTTGTAGGTCGACACAATACGATATGTATTCTTCCATACGCATGATGTCATTCTAACCTGATGAGTTATGCTGAACATCCATGAAACTGATTTAAATATAATTATTATTTAACATAAAAAGCTAAGCAATACTAAGGAGCCACAGTACTATGACTAATACAACTACTAATAAAGACAGATAAACACGTGACGTACTACTACTACTACTACACAATGTGATGTCAGAAGAAAAACATACAGTACTACTAGGGGGTGAAAAAGAGCTTCAGATCTAGAATGAAATAAAATAAGGAAAATATAATAATAAAAGGTGAGAAGGAGATAGAGAGAATGAGAGAAATAGAGAGAGAGAGAGAGAGAGAGAGAGAGAGAGAGAGAGAGAGAGAGAGAGAGAGAGAGAGAGAGAGAGAGAGAGAGAGAGAGAGAGAGAGAGAGAGAGAGAGAGAGAGAGAGAGAGAGAGAGAGGCTACAGAGAAAGAGAGAGAGAGAGAGAGAGAGAGAGAGAGAGAGAGAGAGAGAGAGAGAGAGAGAGAGAGAGAGAGAGAGAGAGAGAGAGAGAGAGAGAGAGAGAGAGAGAGAGAGAGAGAGAGAGAGAGAGAGAGAGAGAGAGAGAAGAGAGAGAGAGAAAGAAAGAAAACAGCAGGGAGAAAGAAAGGAGAGAGAGACGAGTATGAGTAAGAACTACTACTATATCTACTACTACTACTACTACCACTACTAAGGTGTGAAATGTATATACTTAATCTACTACTAAATACTACTACTACTACTACTAATAATAATAATAATAAAACTCAAATAGATGATGGCATCAGCTACTACTACTACTACTTTGAAATACTACTAAGTTGTTTACTCTACTACTTATTACATCGATTAATTTGTAATACTACTACTACTACAGTGTAAATTTTTGTCTTGATTGATACTTGCTTTCATTCATTATAATAATTTCTTCAATAATAATAATAATGAAGACAATCTAGGTTTTATCCCATCATTTTATCTTTCAACCCAGTGAAATATAGATCTAGTCTTGGAATTTATCCTATTTTTTCGTTCAGGCCATGATACAATAACGTCTTCATACTCCCATACGTCTTTCTCCCCCTTCCTGTTTTCTTCTTCACTCTCACACTCTCTCTCTCTGCGCTCTCAAAGGGCTCCGGGTGCATTATGCTGAACATCCATGAAACTCTCTCTTGAATACAATCTCTCTCTCTCTTATTTAACATAAAAAGTTGTGAATAATATCTCTCTCTCTCTCCAGTGGAGTCTCTCTCTCAAAGCCTCTCTATGACAATAAGTGACAACTCCACTCTAAAGACAGAGCAAACACTCTGACGTTCTCTCTAACCCTTCCTTCTCACCATTACAAACTTATTTTCATATTTTTATTTCATTCTAGATCTGAACCTACACTCTCGGCATTCACACCCAATGTGATGTCAGAAGAAAACATAAAGGAGAAAGAAAGAAAGAAAAGGCAGTCATGTTAAGAAACGTTTCAACATCAGTGGAAGTTTCTTTCTTCTTTCTGAAATTAAAATATTTTTCTTAAGACATCACATTGTGTGATGCCGGAGGTAGAGAGAATGAGAGAAATAGATTCTAAATATTTCTCGTTTGTTGTCTGACGAAGGGTTATAGAGAGAACGTCACGTGTTTGCTCTTGTCTTTATTAGTGAAGTTGTCACTATTGTTATATTTTCGCCTATTTAACATAAAGAGTATATTCTCTCTCTCTCTCTGTCTCTCTCTCTCTCTCTCTCTCTCTCTCTCTCTCTCTCTCTCTCTCTCTCTCTCTCTCTCTCTCTCTCTCTCTCTCTCTCTCTCTCTCTCTCTCTCTCTCTCTCTCTCTCTATCTATCTCTCTCTCTCTCTCTGAGAGAGAGAGAGAGAGGCTCTCTCTCTCTCTCTAGATCTCTAAGACTATTTCTCATTCTCTCTATCTCCTTCTCACCTTTTATTACTTAGATTATTTTCTATATTTTATTTCATTTAGATCTGAACCTTCCACTCGCTCTTTTTTTCTCACACCTGCCTTTTCTAATTAAATGTTTAACATAACTGCCTTTTTCTTTCTTTCTGTCCTTTATGTTTTTCTTCTGACACTTCACATTGTGTGATGGAAGGAGGTAAACAACTTAGATCTGAAATTTCATAAAATGCCAGTTAGGACTAGCTTGTTGTCTCCCGAAGGAATCAAAATCTCAAATAGATGATGTCTTTATTAGTGGAGTCACTAATTGTTATTTTGAAATTTAACATAAAGAGTATTCTCTCTCTCTTTCCTTATTACATCGATTAATTTGTAATTTATATACATTTCGTAATCTTCAGTGTAAAATTTTTGTCTTGATTGATACTTGCTTTCATTCATTATCTATCATTTCTTCATTCTAGACCTCTCTCTCTCTATAGATCTAATCTTACTTTTATCCTATCATTTCTTCTTTCTAGACCCAGTGAAATCATAGATCTAGTCTTGCATTTATCCTATTCTGTTCATATGTCTGTCTGTCTCTACTCTGTCACGCTCTCTCCTGTCTGTCTCTCTCCCCTCTCCCTTCTCTCTCTCTTCCACCTCTCTCTTTCTCTCTCTCTCTCTCTCTCTCTCTCTCTCTCTCTCTCTCTCTCTCTCTCTCTCTCTCCTCTCTCTCTCTCTCTCTCTCTCTCTCTGTCTGTCTGTCTGTCTGTCTGTCTGTCTGTCTGTCTGTCTGTCTGTCTGTCTGTCTGTCTCTCTGTCTGTCTGTCTGTCTGTTACTTACTTATTTTCATATTTTTATTTCTTCTAGATCTGAACCTTCCACTCTCGCTCTCTTTTTTCACACCTCCCCCACCGCTACGTTTCTTAACATCATATATATGTTTTCTTCTGACATCACATTGTGTGATGCCGGAGGCATACTAGATCTAGATAAATATTTCTCGTTTGTTGTCTGACGAAGGGTTATACCCGAAACAAGTCACAAGTTTGCTCTGTCTTTATTAGTAGTTGTCACTATTGTTATATTTCGCCTATATATATATATATCTTCTTTTTTCTGCCCACTACATTCTATTTTATTTCTTTTGACTCCTTCTTCCTTTTCCACGTACCACAACTGCTTGATTGATGTCCACATTGCCTTATTAGTATAAAACTTGAATCCAGCTCCGTCATTAAGTTAATCATTTCACTTTGCATCTCCACCCCCCCTCCAAAAACAAAGAAGCACAAAAAAACCCCCCAATAATTTAAAAAACAGCAAAGCAAAACACCCACATAAAAATAAACAAAAAGAACACACACACAAAAGCCTGGAACAAACGATTACCAAAGCTAAGACCTGTAATTATAATAATGATAATAATAATAATAATAATAATAATAATAATAATAATAATAATAATAATAATAATAATAATAATAATAATAATAATAATAATAATAATAATAATAATAATAAAAATAATAATAATAATAATAATAATATACGTAGTGTAAATCTTGTCCAGTTTAGCTTTGCCATATTATTAACTTGGTTATCTGGAACTGAAACCAGCTGGAAGCATGCCCATAATGTTAGCTCCCGTGCCACCTTCGTGCCAAGCAATCTTCGCTGGTGTAGCTTGTTGTGTTTTACCCTGCAATCTGGCCTATTGTGCGCATAGATTATCACTGTGTCTTCGCTAGCAGCAGTGAGCAGGGTGGGTGGCATGGGTGGGAGGGTGGAGCTGTTCGAAAAGTCCAGAGAAGCAGAATCGGTGTAAACAAGGTATTGATAAAAAAAAACCCCTGGTTTTCTCGGATGGATGAACATGCTCCAGTTTTAAAAGAACTGCCGCTTTTTCCCCGCTTCCGTGACGATTGAATTATGAAAACGGAAGAGAACGGTGGTTAAAGTCTTGAAATAGACAAGGAACATTTAGAGGCGTGTTCCATTTTTGAACAAACAACAACCCATGGTCATATTCTATACTAACAAACTTTATAACGCACAAAGGGTGGTAACATGTAATGGGCAGCTCAAATGGTGATGACATGTAATGGGCAGATTAAAGGGTGGTGACATGTAATGGGCAGATTAAAGGGTGGTGACATGTAATGGGCAGATTAAAGGGTGGTGACATGTAATGGGCAGTTCAAAGGGTGGTGACATGTAATTGGCAGTTCAAAGGGTGATGACATGTAATGGGCAGATTAAAGGGTGATGACATGTTATGGGCAGTTAATGGGTGGTGACATGTAATGGGCAGTTTAAAGGGTGGTGACATATAATGGGCAGATTAAAGGTGATGACATGTAATGGGCAGTTTAAAGGGTGGTGACATGTAATGGGCAGATTAAAGGGTGGTGACATGTAATGGGCAGTTCAAAGGGTGGTGACATGTAATGGGCAGATTAAAGGGTGGTGACATGTAATGGGCAGTTCAAAGGGTGGTGACATGTAATGGGCAGATTCAAAGGGTGATGACATGTAATGGGCAGATTAAAGGGTGGTGACATGCAATGGACAGTTTAAAGGGTGGTGACATGTAATGGGCAGTTCAAACGGTGACGACATGTAATGGGCAGTTCAAAGGGTGATGACATGTAATGGGCAAATTAAAGGGTGGTGACATGTAATGGGCAGTTAAAGGGTGATGACATGTAATGGGCAGTTCAAAGGGTGATGACATGTAATGGGCAGTTTAAAGGGTGATGACATGTAATGAGCAGTTTAAAGGCTGGTGACATGTAATGGTCAGTTTAAAGGGTGGTGAAATGTAATGGTCAGTTTAAAGGAGGTGACATGTAATGGGCAGATTAAAGGGTGGTGACATGTAATGGGCAGATTAAAGAATGGTGACATGTAATGGGCAGTTCAAATGGGGATGACATGTAATGGGCAGTTCAAAGGGTGATGACATGTAATGGGCAGTTCAAAGGGGTGGTGACATGTAATGGGCAGTTCAAAGGGTGGTGACATGTAATTGGCAGTTCAAAGGGTGGTGACATGTAATGGGCAGTTCAAAGGGTGGTGACATGTAATGGGCAGTTCAAAGGGGGATGACATGTAATGGGCAGTTCAAAGGATATGACATGTAATGGGCAGTTCAAAGGGTGGTGACATGTAATGGGTAGATTAAAGGGTGATGACATGTAATGGGCAGTTCAAAGGGTGATGACATGTAATGGGCAGTCTAAAGGGTGGTGACATGTAATGGACAGTTCAAGGGTGATGACATGTAATGGGCAGTTTAAAGGGTGATGATATGTAATGGGCAGATTAAAGGGTGGTGACATGTAATGGGCAGATTAAAGGGTGGTGACATGTAATGGGCAGTTCAAAGGGTGGTGACATGTAATGGGCAGTCTAAAGGGTGGTGACATGTAATGGGCAGTTCGAAGGGTGATGACATGTAATGGGCAGTTTAAAAGGTGATGACATGTAATGGGCAGATTAAAGGGAAGGTGGTGACATGTAATTGGCAGTTCAAATGGTGGTGACATGTAATGGGCAGTTTAAAGGGTGATGACATGTAATGGGCAGATTAATGGGTGGTGACATGTAATGGGCAGTTTAAAGGGTGGTGACATATAATGAGCAGATTAAAAGGTGATGACGTGTAATTGGCAGATTAAAGGGTGGTGACATGTAATGGGCAGTTCAAAGAGTGGTGACATGTAATGGCCAGTTTAAAGGGTGGTGACATGTAATGGGCAGATTAAAGGGTGATGACATGTAATGGCAGTTCGAAGGGTGATGACATGTAATGGGCAGTTCAAAGGGTGGTGACATGTAATGGGCAGTTCAATTGGTGATGACATGTAATGGGTAGTTCAAATGGTGATGATATGTAATGGGCAGTTCAGAGGGTGGTGACATGTAATGGGTAGTTCAAAGGGTGATGACATGTAATGGGCAGATTCAAGGGTGGTGACATGTAATGGGCAGTTTAAAGGGTGGTGACATGTAATTGGCAGTTCAAAGGTTGGTGACATGTAATGCCAATAGTCAGTTCAAAGGGTGGTGACATATAATGGGCAGTTCAAATGGTGATGACATGTAATGGGCAGTTCAAAGGGTGGTAACATGTAATGGACAGTTCCAAGGATGGTGACATGTAATGGGCAGTTCAAATGATGGTGCGTTATTAAAGCTCGCTAGCATATTATTTGTAAATCTCACAATAATTCTCAGTTTTATATGAAGATTTATTTTGATTTGATTTGATTTGATTTGATTTGATTACTCTCACAACCCCGACTAAGATGATCTCGGGGGTATTGGTAGAAATTTAAAATTTGCTCAGATTGCCATAATGTAAATAGTCAAGGATCTTTAACATGTACAGAGTGCTGTGATCTGCACACGGGACCTTCTTTTTATTGTCTGTTTCCGATGGAACAAGGTGTCGACCCACCTACCTGGACTAATGGGGATGGTTTTACTCCGAAAAAAATAACCTCAAGAAAATATTTCCTCCGTCGGGGCTTGAACCCACGATGTTCTGGTTGAGAGGCCGACATCTTGTCTGTGTCTACCACCGTGTTCCCTTTAATAGGAAATCCCCATTCTCTATTCTATCACTTTAAGTTGAACACACACGAAGATAACGATGGATTTATATCCATGTTCCCACATAAGTGCAAGATCATTAACTTAACATCCATTTTTGCCCAGTTCACTATTTTAAAAAAAGCCCTTCTTCACTCCTGGGAAGCATAAAGTACAGCTGTCTGCACGACACGTCATACCAAAAACACTCTGAAAGTTTCTTTCCTGTCTATAATAGCTGACTACGCTACTCAGTCTGGGCACATGAATTACAAACAACAAAAACTGTACCAAAAACCCCGGATATCTCCTTAGCTGTTGATGTGAGGAGAAAATCAAGCCAAATGAAATCAAACATCAAAAGTAATAAAGATAGACACAGGCTTTCCCAAAAATACTGTATGAAGTCTTCTCATTGAAGTTTGCTAATTTTCTTTCATTCTTATTTTGTCTTCAGCACCGATTGCTTTGGTCTGGTTATGTTTGCCCGATTTTCTGACCATTTCCCTTTTGTCTTTAATTCTATTTCAAGCATAAAAGGCAATGGCAATGATTATATCAATTTGGGCATGTGGGGATGGAAGGGGTGGGGATGGAGGAGGGGGGTGGTGTTCCATGTCAACTGTGTGACAGGAAAACTAGCAGCTGTCAAGCCCTCCTCCGCTGATGTAAGCTCTGGATCTAAATATAGATCAGTGGTTCTGAACCTGTTCGATCGAACCTCCTGGGTTCGGTGAGTCAGTCTAAGGGGTGCAGCAGAGATTAAGACACAAATACACACTGTGTGTGTGAGTAGGTGTGTATATCCATATTTTCCCAGTTACGAAGGGTTCGATGGGTTTGGTAAATGCACGTATGGTACTTGCCGGGTTCAGTACCAAGTACCTCCAACAAGGTTAAGAACAGTTCTGATCCAGATCTTGGTCTACATCAGGTTTCGACTGGCATTCACAACCATTCTGATCTAGATCGTGGTCTACATCATGATTCGAGTGGCATTCAAAACCATTCTGATCTAGATCTTGGTCTACATCATGTTTCGATTGGCATTCAAAAACAATTCTGGTCTAGATATTGGTCTACATCATGATTCGACTGGCATTCAGAAACAATTCTGGTCTAGATATTGGTCTACATCATGATTCGACTGGCATTCACAACCTCTCTGATTTAGATCTTGGTCTACATCATGATTCGATTGGCATTCAAAGCAACTCTGAATTAGATCTTGGTCTACATCATGATTCGACTGGCATTCAAAACCACTCTAGATCTTGGTCTACATCATGATTCGACTAGCATTCAAAACCACTCTGATCTAGATCTTGGTCTACATCATGATTCGACTGGCATTCAAAACCACTCTGATCTAGATCTTGGTCTACATCATGATTCGACTGGCATTCAAAACCACTCTGATCTAGATCTTGGTCTACATCATGATTCGACTGGCATTCAAAACCACTCTGATCTAGACCTTGGTCTACATCATGATTCGATTGGCATTCAAAACCACTCTGATCTAGATCTTGGTTTACATCATGACTCGATTGGCATTCAAAACCACTCTGATCTAGATCTTGGTCTACATCATGATTCGATTGGCATTCAAAACCACTCTGATCTAGATCTTGGTCTACATCATGATTCGACTGGCATTCAAAACCACTCTGATCTAGACCTTGGTCTACGTTGTTGGTCTACGTTGTAACACTTTAATAGTAATAATAATAGAATAATAACATCAAGACAACAAAGGGATCCAAAGGCAAACTGGATATGACTTTATTCGTGTTGAGTTGTTTTTGTTAGTGTGTCATGAACTCTGTGTGCGATGTACATTACAGTGCTAGCAGTCATAGCAGTTTGATGTGAGCGCTTGGGCGCCACATATGCCCCAAAACAACTTACTAGTCGTCCAGGAAGCGTTGAGGTCTCTTGATTATACGCCCTGAACGGGAGTGTTTTCATTTAGTAGAGACGTGTTGGAATTCGAGCTGTGAGGATCATTGTCAACAACAACTTGCCTATTGTCACTGGGTGGCCGGCCACGACGAGTAGGTTTGCAAGGAAACCCGTTGCGATATATCCACAACTGCTGCCTTAAGTCGATCTACCAAGGTTAGTTCTGTCCGTCCGCCAATGTCTATCAGGAAATGTTTATCCCCTGGTATACGGTTTTTGAAGGGGACCCTGTGTGCGTCCAACCGTACATAAACGTACTTTGCCGACATCAGAGACTGGGGCAGGTGTGTCTGCGGAGAACTATGATGGTGTGTTGGTGGTGGTACATGGAGGGGTGCGTTTCGACGGAAAGCATTAAAAATTCTTCAGCAGAGCGGTGCGATGAATGATCCGCTACAAATTCTCCTGGAATTGTTCATGGCTTGCTATAAACAAGTTCTACCGAAGAGTAGCCAATATCCTCTTTTGGGGCGGTTCTAAGACCCAGGAGAACTCAAGGAAGTTCATCGATCCAATTGGGGTTGGTCAGACGAGCTTTGAGGATGCTTTGAGTGAGTAATGGAATCACCCAATCAAACCGTTGGCCTGCGGGTGGTAAGCGGTTGTGTGGTGAACCTGTACCCCAAGGCGAGAGGCCATCTGTTTCCACAGGGCAGATGTGAACTGGGGCCCACGGTTGGGTGACATATCGGCGGGAACGCCAACCGTGAAATCCAGCTTGAAATGAGCGCTGTGACGTATTCCTCTGTCATGGTATCTCATAGTGGTATAGCCTCAGGCCATCGTGTGTTCCTGTCTATGATAGTCAGGAAGTGCGTGTGGTATTGGCCCAACCGGATTTATATAGATATGAGAGAACCGTTTTGCAGGCACAGAAAACTGTTCCAGTGGTGCTCGTGTATGGTTCTGAATTTTGAGGATTGGCAGCTATGACATTCTTTTTACCCACGAGGAAACCTGTTTTTTTAAGCCGTGCCATACACATTTTTTGCTGATGTCTCACAGTTGCTTTCACTCCTGGGTGAGAAATATTGTGGATGATTTCAAAAACGGGTCGTCTGAATTCGGGGGTGTCCAGTTGAAACGTCACAGATCAGGCCTGGGCCTTGCGGATCTACTTTTGTAGTGGTTATAGTAAGGGTCAACGCTGTTTTGTAGGCCTGTACGTCCACTCTGGTTGCCTGCGATTTTGCCATGGCCTGATAGTCGATACTGATTGAGACTGCGTTCATGACAGCTCGAGACAGGCAACAGTATTGCTTCTCCCGGAGATGTGCCGGATGTCGGTTGTGAACTCTGATATGGCGGAAAGATGCTGTTGTTGCCGAGCCGATCATGGCTCAGTGGATTTTGACATGGCGTGGACTAATGGTTTGTGGTCTGTAAAAATCACAAAATGTCTCCCTTCGATGATAAAGCGAAAATGACGAATAGCTAAATGAACACCAAGCAATTCCCTATCGAAGATACTGCACTTCTGTTCACGTTTCCGAAGCTGGCGACTGAAAAAGGCCAAGGGCTCCCACTGACCTTGATTAAGTTGCTCAATGAATGCACCTACAGCTATGTCTGACGCGTCAGACGTTTTGCGAGAGAGGACTGTGAGGGCAAGGGTGAGCTAACATTTTTGCGTTACTGAGGGCAGTTTTACCGTAGGCAAAGGCTTGCAGCATTTCTGGTGTCCACGTTAGACTCTGGCGAGGTTTTGTTGTTTTCAAAGCGCAATACAGCAGTCAAAGTATGGCAGCAAGTCCCAGCACAAAAAGATGGTAGAATTTTACCATGCCTAGGAATTTCTGAAGTGATCTAATGTCTTTGGGCTGTGGAAAATCTCTGATTGCTTGAATCTTGGGACAGATCCCGAAGACAAAATTTGGTGACCAAGGAAGTTTATTGATGCCACTCCGGAAGAGGCATTTTTCAAGACGGATGACAAGCCCATTGGTCTCTCAATCGTTGAAACACTTTGTTGAGATCCTCCATGTGTTCTGCTTCTGTAGAACTAGCTATGAGAATATCATCCAAGTAAAAAAAGACGCAGTTCAAATCTTGTAAAATGGAGTCCATTAAACGTTGAAAAGCCTGTGCTGCATTCTTCAACCCGAATGGCATTGTTAGAAATTCCCATAACCCAAAAGGGGTGACTACCGCAGTTTTGGGGACGTCTTCAGGGACTACTGGAATTTGATTGTAACCTCTAACCAGGTCGCTTTTGGAAAAAGAATATTTCCCGTTCAGGTTAGCAGTGAAGTCATGAATGTGTGGAACTGGGTAGCGATCGGGAACAGTGGCATCGTTGAGCCTACGAAAGTCACCACATGGATGCAAAAAGCCGTCGGATTTCTGAACCATGTAACGGAGAAGCCCAAGCTGCTGGGCTTCCGTATTATGCCGATTTTCTCCATCTCCAAGAATTCTTTCTTTGCAAATGCCAGTTTCTCGGGAGCCACGTGTCGGGATGAAATGTTGAACTCCGTGTTTGACATTTGTGGTCGAAAACGTGGGATGAAGGAGCTCTGGATATTCATTCAAAATTTTCCTAAACTTGTTGCAGCTTGGTTCTAAAAGGATAGTTCGATGTTACTCAATGAGAGGGAACTCACAGAACAAGGTAGGTGTGAAAATGTTTCAGCATCGATGAGTCGTCGTCCACGTATGTCCACCAGTAGAGGACGCTTCACATCTGCCTTAATGAGACGTGTTTGAAACGTGTGGAATGCAAAACGAACTGTGACCTCACAACAACCATACGTTTTGATGGATGACCCGTTAGCTGCCTGTAAAGAGAGATCAGAGCAGCCCGAACCCTTGTCAACTGCTGAAGCGGGAGTAACAGATACTTGGGCCCCAGTAGCCACTAAGAATCGGCGATTGGATTTCGTATCTACGACAATCAGTTGAAGGTCTTCCGGTGCTTTCGGATAGTCTGTGGCATAGCAACCTGGGTCAACAGTAGAGGATTTTACTGCTGACCTGCCCTGGCGTTTCCTGGTTTCTCTTGTTTGTGTTGGATGGCTTGAGGGACTTAAAATGCTTGCAATATTGTGAGCAGCGGCGGGCATTTGAACCAAATCGTTGGTGGTACCAACAAATTGAATCGATATCACCAGAACTTGTAGCGTTTAAGCTGGGAGCTGTTGTTTCGAAAACGGAGGGCATGCTTGAACTTGAGTAGGAAGCATGAAAGAGATTACCTGCCTCTTTGGCCAGTGCTCTGTAACCTTGAAGATGGGGTGAGTTTGCCAGTGGGAGTCGATACTCCATGCGATCTGTCTCAGGAAATGCTGCCTGAAAAGTAGACACGGCTTATGAGTCCCCAAGAGAACCAGCATTTGGTACATCAATTGCGATGGTTTTTTGTCAGCTAAACCGTTGAGATTGAGCAGTGCTTCTGCTCGTTCTGTTTCCCACAGACCATAGGTCGACAAAAGAAATTCTTTCAATTGATCGTATTTTTCCTTCTCTTGACGGTGAAGAAATGATTGCAGCAGTGTCAGAATCCAGGGCGGCAATGATACAATAGTATTCGGTGTCGTCTGACGTTATTTGGCGGGTCGCTTGTGCAAACCATGCGGCAGGACAAAAGGTTTTAAAACATTGGTAATTTAAGTGCTACTGTTTCAATAGACATCATTGAACAAATGTTGGGATGGATATCTTGGAAAGACAAAGTCAAAACGTTTAGGCTCAGTTTACAAGTGAGGTGGTTGAACGAAAGCTGAAGAGTGCGACAACGTTGTCGAATGAATTCCCCTGCTAGACTTGAATGCTGAGGTCTTTTAAGTATATTTGAAGAGTACTTACTTAGAGTTATATCACGTCGGGGTCACCAATGTAGTACGTTAATAGTAATAATAATAGAATAATAACATCAAGACAACAAGTGATCTGAAGGCAAACTGGATAAGACTTTATTCGTGTTGAGTTGTTTTTGTTAGTGTGTCATGAACTATGTGTGCGATGTTCATTACAGGCTAGCAGTCATAGCAGTTTGATGTGAGCGCTCGGGCGCCACAACATCATGATTCGTCCGATCTAGATCTAAGCCTACATCATAATTCGACTGATACTCAAAGCCACTCTGATGGAGTTCTTCGTCACTGGTCTACATCATAATTCGACTGATACTCACAACCACCCTGGTCTAGATCTTGGTATACATCATAATTCGACTGGCATTAAATAACCCTCTTGTCTAGATCTTGGTCTACATCATGATTCGACTGACACTCAGAAGCACTCTGATCTAGATGTTCGTCCCTGGTCTACATCATGATTCGATTGACACTCAGAACCACTCTGGTCTAGATCTTGGTATACGTTATCTTTTCGACTGACAGGTGCAACCACTCTGGTCAAGATCTTGGTCTACATCATGATTTGATTGGCGTTCAAAACTACGCTGGTCTAGATCTTGGTGTACATCATAATTCCACTGGCACTTAGAACCAATCTGTTCTAGATCTTCGTCATTAGTCTACATCATGATTTGACTAACACTCACAACCACTCTGTTCTAGACCATCATGATCTCTATTGACACTCAGAACAACTCTGATGTAGATCTTAGTCACTGGTGTACATCATGATTGGACTGACAATCAGAACTACTCTGATCAAGATCTTTGTCACTGGTCTACATCATGATTCAACTGACACTCAGAACTACTCTGGTCTAGATCTTTGTCACTGGTCTACATCATGATTCAACTGACACTCAGAACTACTCTGGTCTAGATCTTTGTCACTGGTCTACATCATGATTCAACTGACACTCAGAACTACTCTGGTCTAGATCTTTGTCACTGGTCTACATCATGATTCAACTGACACTCAGAACTACTCTGGTCTAGATCTTTGTCACTGGTCTACATCATGATTCAACTGACACTCAGAACTACTCTGGTCTAGATCTTTGTCACTGGTCTACATCATGATTCAACTGACACTCAGAACTACTCTGGTCTAGATCTTTGTCACTGGTCTACATCATGATTCAACTGACACTCAGAACTACTCTAGTCTAGATCTTTGTCACTGGTCTACATCATGATTCAACTGACACCCAGAACTACTCTGGTCTAGATCTTGGTCTACATCATGTATCGACTGACACTCACAACTATTCTGGTATAAATCTTGGTCTACATCATGTATCGACTGGCACTCACAACCATTCTGGTACAAATCTTGGTATACATCATGTATCGACTGGCACTCACAACCATTCTGGTATAAATCTTGGTATACATCATGTATCGACTGGCACTCACAACTATTCTGGTATGGATCTTGGTCTACATCATAATTCTACTGACACTCACAACTTCGATATGCATTTAGTTCTTTTTAATCAAGCATGTTTTGATCAGTTCGTTTCTGGTTCGTGGAAATCTAAACACCATGCGTTTCTTCGTTTGCGTTTGTGTTCATCAGTGCGGTTTGTAAATGAAAAATGAATAGATTTTAAACCTTTCAAATCAATCGAAATTCAAATTAAATAGCCCCATGTAACTCTACACCCAATTTACAGCAAGTAGACTCCATGCACATTTTCAAGAGTTTTTGTTGCCCCATAAAAAAACATGATTGTGTGTTACATGATTCAGTTCTATGTCAATGATAGTATATTATAGATTTAATATTTAATATACCGCTACCATAGGACTCCAAATTGCGTGTTAGACTGAACTGGTGAAAGTGCTTAGCTTTCCTTTCCTATTTTATTCGCGGACATGAACACGAACAGATTAGTAATGGTTAGGATATCACATAGATGTTTAAACTGGCCAAGTTAATTTTCCGAATCCCTGGATATAATATTCGTTAACCTTCACGGCTGGGATTTAACAAAACAATTGCTTGCCTGTCATTAAGTTGGTGACCTGTTTAAAGCGACCTTCCCCTTGTTCAGACCACGCGCACACGTATTCATTTCAATGTGCCAAAGGGTTTAGCTGAGCTGCCACGGGTCAAACGGACACTGGGAAACAAGCCTTCGGTTTTTTCCCCATTAGTTATCAACATGCTTTTACATGCATAGGAAGACAGAGAAATTATGATTATTAATTATAAATGGTAAATAAGAAAAAAAATGAAAAAGGAATAAAGAAGAGCATCATTACCCCCAGAGCAGCTTTTGATTTCCTTGATAGCTTTCTTGAAGTCTTTATCCAAACTCTTCTCATTCTTCCTCTTTGCTTTCCTCACTTTCTTTTGGCGATAGTTCTTTTAGTCACGTAATCTATCCCATCCCCTGGCCTCTTTGTTTGCAAGTATTTCTTCCAGGCATCCTTCTTTTCTTTGATCTTAGTCTTGACATTCTCATTCCACCATGCTGTTCTTTCCTATCTCCTTTAATTTGTTTCGTACCATAAACCTCTTCAGTACAATTGAGGAGTGTTTCTTTATATACATTTGCCCCCTTTCTCCTATTGTGCTATCATTCAGATCCATCCGCCTTTCACAGATAAATCTTTTTATCCTAGATTAGTATATTTGTTTTACTATTGGTTTATTTAGTTCCTCTATTTTGAGTTTAGTAGCTTTCTTCCCTTTCTTTTTCTTTTTGTTTTCTTCAGTCAGTAATCTCATTTTGGCAACCATTAAGTGATGATCACTGCATATTTCTGCTCCTATGTTTACTCTTGAATCCTATGTACTGTAAAAAAGGGAGCTGCTAACTATTATGTAGTCTGTCATTGATTTTTCACAAATGTCTTCATTTACTCTTGTATATTTGTGGATATCTCTGTGAGGAAAAAAAGTATTTGCTATTTTCATGTTATTCTTTAGGCAAAAAATCTATTAGTCTCTCTCCGTTTGGAGAAGTTGTTGTCTCTCCTTCTTTACCTATTACTCCCCTGACGTTTCTATATTGTTGCCTACTCTAGCGTTTAAATCTCCTAAAATAATTAGTTCCTGTTTGTGTTTAGATTCTTTGCAACTATTTGTAATTCGTTTTCGAAGATATCTTATTCTTCTTTAGTGGCGTCTTCGTTTGGTCCATAAGCTATTAATAGTTTAATTTCTCTTCCTTTTAGTTCAATATTTACCTCTAATAGCCGTTGGCTTATAAATTTCCAACGTTCTAGTAGCTTTTCATGTCTTTTATGCACTAGGAGGCCTACTCCTGCTCTAGCTCTATCTTGAGAAGATTAAATATGATGTGGTCCTACATTCCTTGTCCTTATTTCTTTGTTTCTGTAATAGTCAAAATGCCTACTTTGAATTTTTCCATTTCTTCAACTAATTCTAACTCTTTCCCATTTATTGTCCTAACATTCCATGTTCCAAAATCACAATCCGTGTTCGTTTCCATTTTCGTCGTTGAAAGGTCAAGCCAGATATAATTACATTTATTGCTCTGAATCAGTTTAGTTTTGGGTAAGTAGGGATAAGCCCACTGTCCCCTAGGTAGATGGTGGGGCTGCCACCTTGAGGCCCCCTACCAGACCTTGTTATTTTCTGTCGGGGTTAACTTTCTTAGCCCTTGGTAATTCAAGACCAGCTTGCAAGGCAACATGTTGTTATTTTATGTCAGGGTTAACTCCCTTAGCCTTTAGTCAGCCAAGACCGACCTGCAAGGCAGCAGGAGACTCGTGAAACGCGGATCATCTACTCCCGGCACAGGTGCTTACCTGTCCACTGCCCAGCTATTTCAACCTTTTCCTCTTTATCATTATTGCTGATATGTTATTTCTTACGCCTGAAGTCAATCATTATTTCGTTTGTTTTATTTACATTTTTGGGTCAGGTGGTGGGTGTCACACCAATTTGTAAAGTAATTGATTAGTTCCCGGTACTCCAGTTCTGAGCTTTTTATGAAACCCTGTATTGTCGGATCATTGGTAAAATTTAACACTTTGACACCATCGGTATTAATTCAACACTCATCGATGTAAAATGTGAATAAGACTGATGATAACACACAGCCCTGTGGAGCACCGGTATTGGTAACAATGATTTCCGATCTGTCTTTATTCAGTCTTACATATTGGGTTTCAATTGGAAAGAAAGTCAAGTACCCAACGAATATTTGCGATGAAGAGAAGCGATTTGATTTGCATTGTATTTTAGTAGTTTTTCGAGTAATACATATGGCTGAATCGTATTGAACGCGGACGAAAAATCGATAAAATAGTATTCTACAAAATCTTTATGGCTTGTCAATGTGAGAGTAAATGTTGTCCAGAAAAAGCAATATAGCATTAGCATCCTCAACTCCCCTTCTTGCCAGGTAAGCAAATTGTAACAGATCTTGGGTATACACTGTACTTTTGCTGAAATTTTCTTATATACTTCTTTCTAGACATTTCATAGCTATAGAAGTGAGGAAGTGATAAGTGTCTAACAACAATAAATTCATTGCATTAAAGTACATGTATCTCTTTTCGTGTCAATAAATTGTTTGTCTCTCTGTCTGCGTCCATCTGCATATCGCATCGTCCCTCTTGCATCCTATTTAGTGGGCTGGAGGCAGGGGTTGCTGGTGGATCCTACTTTTTTGTTTCACTCTTTCACCAGTCTATCTTTTCATCTTGGTTGTTTCACTCTTTCACCAACCTATCTTTCATCTTTGTTGTTTCACTCTTTCACCAGTCTATCTTTCATCTTTGTTGTTTCACTCTTTCACCAGCCTTTGTTTCACTCTTTCACCAGCCTATCTTTCATCTTTGTTGTTTCACTATTCCACCAGTCTATCTTTCATCTTTGTTGTTTCACTCTTTCACCAGTCTATCTTTCATCTATGTTGTTTCACTCTTCACCAGTCTATCTTTTCATCTTTGTTGTTTCACTCTTTCACCAGCCTATCTTTGATCTTTGTTGTTTCACTCTTTCACCAGTCTAATTTTCATCTTTATTGTTTTACTCTTTCACCAGTCTATCTTTCATCTTTGTTGTTTTACTCTTTCACTAGTCTATCTTTCATCTTTGTTGTTTCACTCTTTCACCAGCCTATCTTTCATCTTTGTTGTTTCACTCTTTCACCAGCCTTTGTTTAATTCTTTCACCAGCCTATCTTTCATCTTTGTTGTTTCACTATTTTACCAGTCTATCTTTCATCTTTGTTGTTTCACTCTTTCACCAGTCTATCTTTCATCTATGTTGTTTCACTCTTTCACCAGTCTATCTTTTATCTTTGTTTTTTCACTCTTTCACCAGCCTATCTTTGATCTTTGTTGTTTCACTCTTTCACCAGTCTATCTTTCATCTTTGTTGTTTTACTCTTTCACCAGTCTATCTTTCATCTTTGTTGTTTTACTCTTTCTCAAGTCTATCTTTCATCTTTGTTGTTTTACTCTTTCACCAATCTATCTTTCATCTTTGTTGTTTCACCCTTTCACCAGTCTATCTTTCATCTTTGTTGTTTCACTCTTTCACCAGCCTATCTTTGATCTTTGTTGTTTCACTCTTTCACCAGTCTATCTTTCATCTTTGTTGTTTTACTCTTTCACCAGTCTATCTTTCATCTTTGTTGTTTTACTCTTTCACTAGTCTATCTTTCATCTTTGTTGTTTCACTCTTTCACCAGTCTATCTTTCATCTTTGTTGTTTCACTCTTTCACCAGCCTATCTTTCATCTTTGTTGTTTCACTCTTTTCACCAGCCTTTGTTTCACTCTTTCACCAGCCTATCTTTCATCTTTGTTGTTTCACTATTTCACCAGTATATCTTTCATCTTTGTTGTTTCACTCTTTCACCAGTCTATCTTTCATCTTTGTTGATTTACTCTTTCACCAGCCTCTTTGATCTTTTGTTGTTTCACTCTTTCACCAGTCTATCTTTCATCTTTGTTGTTTTACTCTTTCACCAGCCTATCTTTGTTCTTTGTTGTTTCACTCTTTCATCAGCCTATCTTTGATCTTTGTTGTTTCATTAATTCTAGTTCACCCTGAGTTCACTGCATATGATGGTCGGGGAGTGGGGATTTCAACTAATTAACTTTGCATCTTAATTCGTCGCATTATGCTGATTGAATTTGAAAACCCGTTGTGTGCTCATAGATGGGGGAACACACAACATCAATCAATCCCAATGGATTTCTTTCGACCAACGTAATGCCAGAAAATAAATAAATATTAAATGGCCTGTTTATTCCATTAGATCAACCTAAACTTTGTGCAAGAACAACCAGAGCGGACCACCAAACATGGTTCCATCTTTAAATTTTGATTGTTATCTGCACTCATTTTACCCTAATACAGTAAGGCTGTAGCACTAATACAGTAAGGCTGTGGCACTAAAGCAGTAAGGCTGTGGCACTAATACAGTAAGGCTGTGGCACTAATACAGTAAGGCTGTGGCACTAAAACAGTAAGGCTGTGGCACTAAAGCAGTAAGGCTGTGGCACTAATACAGTAAGGCTGTGGCACTAATACAGTAAGGCTGTGGCACTAAAACAGTAAGGCTGTGGCACTAATACAGTAAGGCTGTGGCATAGACTGCCAAGAGAAATTAAACTCAGCAGCAGCACGGAAGACTTTAACAACAGAATCGAACATATTACTATATTAAAATAGAAGTTGCATGAGCATCTTGGTGTTAAATTTAAAAATATGCGCTCTAAAAGAAATACTCAAGAAGTGAGTTGGCTAATTATCTATTATTATTATGAATAAAAAAAAAGGTTTGACTGAACAGTAACACTCAATCACACAATGCACACATTTGGGATTTATTCGTCAAAAATTTGCACATCACCAAAAATGTGCGCACACAGTCCAGAATTGGCTGTCAGCTATTACGAAGAAGAGGAATGAGATGATAGATACAGTGAAGGAATAGATTATGTGAGCGCCATTTTGTGATTCTGTGTGATCCTGTGCGCAATCCACTACGGCATGAAAAGTCCATACATCGAGATTGTAACTAATGTAAGCTGCAATCAACGTTTGTCCTCGCACGCGTTGAGAAGTGGATTAAATCTCGGGATCTTCCGCGCCTCGATTTGAAACTTAAGCTGCCAAGGCCGATTTATAGCTTGTACCATTGGTCGAATTCCAGCTACTGTGACGTCAGCGAAGTCGTTCTCACAGACATCGTTTAATAAGATGTCAGAGGGCATTCGCACATGTCAATGTCTGTCTCTGGACAAGGCGGAATTGAATTCGTATTTTGTATGCAGTTCAGTCCGTCTGATAAATTAGCCCTTAGTGTGATTTGTGATATTGATCTAAACGATTGGCTCACTGTAAGAGTCGGTGGCTTAGTGATTAGGTTGCCAGATTTGAGATGATGAGGTCCCAGGTTCGAATCTTAGAAATGTATGGCAAACATTGTGTTCCTCGTTAAAGACATATATAACACGCATTTTCTTCACTCGACACAGGTACAATTGAATACCAGCACTAGCTTCGGAGTAAAAATTTGCGTCACACTAGCGTCCTGTCTAGGCGGTGATTGTTTATCACATGTTCCTCTCCACGCTATAGAAACAGAGACAAGCTCCGGCTTTAGAGGATGTTAGGGCCCTGAAGGAACGTTACATACTATTATTTCACCCGTTGTGTTGATGTCTACCGCATGCATCACTTGTCATTGATGTCTACTGCATGCATCACTTGTCATTTATGTCTACTGCATGCATCACTTGCATTGATGTCTACTGCATGCATCACTTGCCATTGATGTCTACTGCATGCATCATTTGCCATTGATGTCTACTGCATGCATCACTTGTCATTGATGTCTACTGCATGCATCACTTGCATTGATGTCTACTGCATGCATCACTTGTCATTGATGTCTACTGTATGCATTACTTGTCATTGATGTCTACTGCATGCATCACTTGCATTGATGTCTACTGCATGCATCACTTGCCATTGGTGTCTACAGCATGCATCACTTGCCATTGATGTCTACAGCATGCATCACTTGTCATTGATGTCTACTACATGCATCACTTGCCATTGATGTCTACTGCATGCATCACTTGCCATTGATGTCTACTGCATGCATCACTTGCCATTGATGTCTACTGCATGCATCACTTGTCATTGATGTCTACTGCATGCATCACTTGTCATTGATGTATACTGCATGCATCACTTGCCATTGATGTCTACAGCATGCATCACTTGCCATTGATGTCTACAGCATGCATCACTTGTCATTGATGTCTACTGCATGCATCACTTGCCATTGATGTCTACTGCATGCATCATTTGCCATTGATGTCTACTGCATGCATCACTTGCCATTGATGTCTACTGCATGCATCACTTGTCATTGGTGTCTACTGCATGCATCACTTGTCATTGATGTCTACTGCATGCATCACTTGCCATTGGTGTCTACTGCATGCATCACTTGTCATTGATGTCTACTGCATGCATCACTTGCCATTGATGTCTACTGCATGCATCACTTGCCATTGATGTCTACTGCATGCATCACTTGTCATTGATGTCTACTGCATGCATCACTTGTCATTGATGTCTACTGCATGCATCACTTGTCATTGATGTCTACTGCATGCATCACTTGTCATTGATGTCTACTCGCCTGCATCACTTGTCATTGATGTCTACTGCCTGCATCACTTGTCATTGATGTCTACTGCATGCATCACTTGCCATTGATGTCTACTGCATGCATCACTTGCCATTGAACATCTTGGGTACTTGGTAGTCCAGAGGTAAGATTGCAACCAAAACGTTGTGAGT
>JAXRKP010001584.1:55000-72500 GCA_037039925.1 Doris montereyensis | reverse complement strand
GGGTTGTTGTTTTAATTTTATTTTTGGTCAACAGTTTAAAGGTATCGTTTCAGACATAATTGTGGATTTTGTTTATTTAGTAGTCGTAGGATATTTCAAAGCAAAACTGTGATGTAAGGTGTCATTGCTGCCCATATTAAAAAAAATGATATAGAAACTAGTACTTCCACTTTGCTTTTGATTTCATCCACATCACAATTTAGATGACGGATCTCTTTAATTTCGCCCGGACTGCCCTGTTAACAGCCAGGGAAGGGGGGGGGGGGGGGCGGGGGTCATTTAAGTTCACAGAGTGTTGTCATCTGGACACGAACTCTTTGTATCGTCCGTCTCGGATGGGACAAGTGTCGAGCAACTTATTCGATAAACTTCGAGAAATTTGCTTAATATGCTTGGTATTTAATCCACAACCTCTCGGTTGAGAGACCAATGCCTTGCCTCTGGATCACCGAGTCCCTGTGCTGCTGTGTAGATGAAATCAAATCGAATGGAAAATCTTTTTCTTTTTTTTTTTAAGCTACAGACATTAAAATGCATTTCTGTAGCTTTCATGGTATGAGTCGTTATGCTTCAAGTTTCATCTTCACAAAGCGCCGTCCTTTTAAAACCATCAAACAGTTTCGAACATACGAAAAACATCACAAGGTGCGAAGGGAAAACACTGAAGCAAGACTCCAGTAAACTGTCAGTCTGTACTTGGCTTTGATATTTGATTTCACCCACATCCACAGCTAGGGGATCTATAGGATTTGGTGGCTTTTTAATGCTGTTTGGACTGCCCTGTAAATAACCAAGGGATTTTTAACATGCTCCGGTGTTGTGATCTGCTCATGGGACCTCCTTTTTTATCGTTCGTTTCGGATGGGACTAAGTGTCGATGAACCTACCTGAATCGGGTTATAGATTTTTCTCGAATGAAATCGAGAAAAACTTTCGAGCCATCGGGATTTGAACCGAGAACCCTTTGTTTGAGAAGCCGACGCCTTGTTTCTGGACTACCGAGTCCCCTGCCTGTTCTTGACAAGATAACGTTGAGCTCTGTAAAGGCTGGGGAGGCGTCACAGTAATGTGATGCAGATGGCACCCGTCTGATAATGTATTAGATCTCTCTCTCTCTCTCTCTCTCTCTCTCTCTCTCTCTCTCTCTCAAGCGTTATACAACTAGAATGCAAAACCATTTGATTGGTGTTCCACCTGCCCTTGCGGTACAAACTCCGTATAAAGAAAAAGCTTAACATTATTGTGTCTTACGGTAAACCACATAGAGTTGTATTGTATTATATTGCTGTGTTGTAAAATACAAGTATTATATTGCTGTGTGTAAACTACAAGGTATATTGCTGTGTTGTAAACTACAAGTATTATATTGATGTGTTGTAAACTACAAGTATTATATTGCTGTGTTGTAAACTACAAGTATTATATTGATGTGTTGTAAACTACAAGTATTATATTGATGTGTTGTAAACTACAAGTATTATATTGCTGTGTTGTAAACTACAAGTATTATATTACAGTTGTAACCATATATTATATTACGTGTTGTAAACTACAAGTATTATATTGATGTGTTGTAAACTACAAGTATTATATTGCTGTGTTGTAAACTACAAGTATTATATTGATGTGTTGTAAACTACAAGTATTATATTGATGTGTTGTAAACTACAAGTATTATATTAAGTTATTGTAAACTACAAGTATTATATTGCTGTGTTGTAAACTACAGATGAGTATTGCTGTGTTGTAAACTACAAGTATTATATTGATGTGTTGCAGTATGTCATTATACAGACACGTTATTCTCTGCCTAAAAGGAATAAAAGTGAGACACTTGGCTCAACAGTTGATATGAGATTAATTATGTATTCAACTCTTTAAAGTAATCTGTATGCATTATATTATCTATATAATATATGATTCTGAATTGATTGTTTCTTTGTACGTCAGAGGCTCTCTTGCTAGGCCACTAAGATTGTTCTTTGTACGTCAGAGGCTCTCTTTGCTAGGACACTAAGATTGTTCTTTGTACGTCAGAGGCTCTCTTGCTAGGACACTAAGATTGTTCTTTGTACGTCAAAGGCTCTCTTGCTAGGACACTAAGATTGTTCTTTGTACGTCAGAGGCTCTCTGCTAGGACACTAAGATTGTTCTTTGTACGTCAGAGGGCTCTCTTGCTAGGACACTAAGATTGTTCTTTGTACGTCAGAGGCTCTCTTGCTAGGACACTAAGATTGTTCTTTGTACGTCAAAGGCTCTCTTGCTAGGACACTAAGATTGTTCTTTGTACGTCAAAGGCTCTCTTGCTAGGACACTAAGATTGTTCTTTGTACGTCAGAGGCTCTCTTGCTAGACACTAAGATTGTTCTTGTATTGGGCAGAGGCTCTTGCTGTGGACACTAAGATTGTTCTTTGTACGTCAGAGGCTCTTGCTAGGACACTAAGATTGTTCTTTGTACGTCAGAGGCTCTTGCTAGGACACTAAGATTGTTATTTGTACGTCAGAGGCTCTCTTGCTAGGACACTAAGAGTGGTAAGCATGTTTTGCATTTTAGAGTCTTAATGATCCTAAGATCATGCTGATTTAAATAATTGTTCTACCAGAAGTGACGTTTAATTAAGGACAGTTTTCTTTTCCCCCTGTATGTTAGCAGAATTTACATTCACTCCAGCCATTTTCAACAGGTTATATAATTATAAAGTTGTAATATTATCGTTTATGCCATAACACTCATTTGAATTTCATTGTTGTCGCTACGGGTAATTGTGATTGTCTTTATAAAATGCCAGACCAATCAGAATCGTAATATTATATTATGTAGACATATTTACAGCTTACTTTAAAGAGTTGAATCCAATGGAATATATTTATGGGAGTTAATTTGTATAGCGTTAAATATCAATGTTTTTGCTTGGGCAACAGTGTGCTACTGCTAGTGCCAACGGTAGCTTGCTAAGATTTACAAATAATGTCTGAGAGGAGAAAATGTTGACTTTGTGTTTCTTGTTTTACCGACAGCGATGCATGTCTTCCGTGTGGTCCTTGTGACGTGTCTGCTGCTGACATTGTTGGTCGATGTCGTCTGCTCTGCTCCTGCCGAGCGTGCTGCCATCACCACCAATGAAGTGTCAGAGCCAACCCACAGTAAGTGATGACGTCATGGAGGCAAGCTGTCCCTCATCTATATGAAGGTAATGACACAAGATTATATAAAATCCCCAGAGGAACAAAGACGAGACAAATACAAGGAATAGACAGAAAAAAATCCTGGCCACCATGAGGATCGAACCCGCAACCTCTGCGTCGGCACCCATCGCCTCGCCATGAAAAGAAAGCGTGCTACCAACCGAGCTAAGGGAGCGTAGTTAGCTCGGTTGGTAACACGCTTTCTTTTCATGGCGAGGCAATGGATACCGACGCAGAGGTCGCGGGTCCGACCCCCATGGTGGCCAGGATTTTTTCTGTCTATTCCTTGTATTTGTCTCGTCTTTGTTCCTATGGGGCTTTCATGTTATCTTGTGTCATTACCTTCACTTCCGACATGCCCTTTGCCTCACTGTTTGTCCTCATATATATATATATATATATATATATAAATTGAGTTTCTCTAACTTAGAGCGTTGCAACTTCAGACGCCATTGCATCCACGATCACCAAATGGCACATGCAGCTTTCAAATAGTCTGTTTTAGGTTCTTAGCAAATGAACCGATAGATCAAATCGGTATTTGAATTGATTGGGGAAAGATTGTTTGCTTGCGACCGAGGAAACTTTTTACGGCACCTAAATCTAATTCAACGATTTCTGGTATTAATGAAAAGTCCGCGTAACCTCAGTATCGAGTAATGGCTCTATCTAATTATCGTGCTTCATATCACTGCCTTTCCCGATGCAATGGTTTCTGAATTTACCGTAGTCAAAATTCGAGAGGCACAGCTTTGTATTACACCTACAAAGAATCATAATCCACCATTGTGCACGGGCATTTGCTTGTTCGTCTACAATGTAGAGAAGCAATGCCTCATTCTTCTATAATGTAGAGAAGCAATGCCTCATTCTTCTATAATGTAGAGAAGCAATGCCTCCTTCTTCTATAATGTAGAGAAGCAATGCCTCATTCTTCTATAATGTAGAGAAGCAATGTCTCATTCTTCTATAATGTAGAGAAGCAATGTCTCATTCTTCTATAATGTAGAGAAGCAATGTCTCATTCTTCTATAATGTAGAGAAGCAATGCCTCATTCTTCTATAATGTAGAGAAGCAATGCCTCATTCTTCTACAATGTAGAGAAGCAATGTCTCATTCTTCTATAATGTAGAGAAGCAATGTCTCATTCTTCTACAATGTAGAGAAGCAATGCCTCATTCTTCTGTAATGTAAGAAGTCGCCTCATTCTTCTATAATGTAAGCAATGTCTCATTCTTCTATAATGTAGAGAAGCAATGTCTCATTCTTCTATAATGTAGAGAAGCAATGTCTCATTCTTCTATAATGTAGAGAAGCAATGTCTCATTCTTCTATAATGTAGAGAAGCAATGTCTCATTCTTTCTATTATGTAGAGAAGCAATGCCTCATTCTTCTATAATGTAGAGAAGCAATGCCTCATTCTTCTACAATGTAGAGAAGCAATGCCTCATTCTTCTACAATGTAGAAGCAATGCCTCATTCTTAAACAATGTAGAGAAGCAATGCCTCATTCTTCTATAATGTAGAGAAGCAATGTCTCATTCTTCTATAATGTAGAGAAGCAATGCCTCATTCTTCTATAATGTAGAGAAGGAATGCCTCATTCTTCTATAATGTAGAGAAGCAATGCCTCATTCTTCTATAATGTAGAGAAGCAATGTCTCATTCTTCTATAATGTAGAGAAGCAATGCCTCATTCTTCTATAATGTAGAGAAGCAATGTCTCATTCTTCTATAATGTAGAGAAGCAATGCTTCATTCTTCTATAATGTAGAGAAGCAATGTCTCATTCTTCTATAATGTAGAGAAGCAATGTCTCATTCTTCTATAATGTAGAGAAGCAATGTCTCATTCTTCTATAATGTAGAGACATAATGTCTCATTCTTCTATAATGTAGAGAAGCAATGTCTCATTCTTCTATAATGTAGAGAAGCAATGCCTCATTCTTCTATAATGTAGAGAAGCAATGCCTCATTCTTCTACAATGTAGAGAAGCAATGCCTCATTCTTCTATAATGTAGAGAAGCAATGCCTCATTCTTCTACAATGTAGAGAAGCAATGCCTCATTCTTCTATAATGTAGAGAAGCAAGGTCTCATTCTTCTAAAATGTAGAGAAGCAGTGCCTCATTCTTCTATAATGTAGACAAGCAATGTCTCATTCTTCTATAATGTAGAGAAGCAATGTCTCATTCTTCTATAATGTAGAGAAGCAATGTCTCATTCTTCTATAATGTAGAGAAGCAATGTCTCATTCTTCTATAATGTAGAGAAGCAATGCCTCCTTCTTCTATAATGTAGAGAAGCAATGCCTCATTCTTCTACAATGTAGAGAAGCAATGCCTCATTCTTCTATAATGTAGAGAAGCAATGCCTCATTCTTCTACAATGTAGAGAAGCAATGCCTCATTCTTCTATAATGTAGAGAAGCAATGCCTCATTCTTCTATAATGTAGAGAAGCAATGCCTCATTCTTCTATAATGTAGAGAAGCAATGCCTCATTCTTCTATAATGTAGAGAAGCAATGTCTCATTCTTCTATAATGTAGAGAAGCAATGTCTCATTCTTCTATAATGTAGAGAAGCAATGCCTCATTCTTCTATAATGTAGAGAAGCAATGCCTCATTCTTCTACAATGTAGAGAAGCAATGCCTCATTCTTCTATAATGTAGAGAAGCAATGTCTCATTCTTCTATAATGTAGGGAAGCAATGCCTCATTCTTCTATAATGTAGAGAAGCAATGTCTCATTCTTCTACAATGTAGAGAAGCAATGCCTCATTCTTCTATAATGTAGAGAAGCAATGCCTCATTCTTCTATAATGTAGAAAGCAATGTCTCATTCTTCTATAATGTAGAGAAGCAATGCCTCATTCTTCTATAATGTAGAGAAGCAATGTCTCATTCTTCTATAATGTAGAGAAGCAATGCCTCATTCTTCTATAATGTAGAGAAGCAATGTCTCATACTTCTATAATGTAGAGAAGCAATGTCTCATTCTTCTATAATGTAGAGAAGCAATGTCTCATTCTTCTATAATGTAGAGAAGCAATGTCTCATTCTCCATAATGTAGAGAAGCAATGTCTCATTCTTCTATAATGTAGAGAAGCAATGTCTCATTCTTCTATAATGTAGAGAAGCAATGTCTCATTCTTCTACAATGTAGAGAAGCAATGTCTCATTCTTCTATAATGTAGAGAAGCAATGCCTCATTCTTCTATAATGTAGAGAAGCAATGCCTCATTCTTCTATAATGTAGAGAAGCAATGCCTCATTCTTCTACAATGTAGAGAAGCAATGCCTCATTCTTCTATAATGTAGAAAGCAATGCCTCATTCTTCTATAATGTAGAGAAGCAATGCCTCATTCTTCTATAATGTAGAGAAGCAATGCCTCATTCTTCTATAATGTAGAGAAGCAATGCCTCATTCTTCTATAATGTAGAGAAGCAATGTCTCATTCTTCTATAATGTAGAGAAGCAATGCCTCATTCTTCTATAATGTAGAAGCAATGTCTCATTCTTCTCTAAATGTAGAGAAGCAATGTCTCATTCTTCTATAATGTAGAGAAGCAATGTCTCATTCTTCTATAATGAAGAGAAGCAATGTCTCATTCTTCTACAATGTAGAGAAGCAATGTCTCATTCTTCTATAATGTAGAGAAGCAATGCCTCATTCTTCTATAATGTAGAGAAGCAATGCCTCATTCTTCTATAATGTAGAGAAGCAATGCCTCATTCTTCTATAATGTAGAGCAGCAATGTCTCATTCTTCTATAATGTAGAGAAGCAATGCCTCATTCTTCTATAATGTAGAGAAGCAATCTCTCATTCTTCTATAATGTAGAGAAGCAATGCCTCATTCTTCTATAATGTAGAGAAGCAATGTCTCATTCTTCTATAATGTAGAGAAGCAATGTCTCATTCTTCTATAATGTAGAGAAGCAATGTCTCATTCTTCTATAATGTAGAGAAGCAATGTCTCATTCTTCTATAATGTAGAGAAGCAATGTCTCATTCTTCTATAATGTAGAAAGCAATGTCTCATTCTTCTATAATGTAGAGAAGCAATGTCTCATTCTTCTACAATGTAGAGAAGCAATATCTCATTCTTCTATAATGTAGAGAAGCAATGCCTCATTCTTCTATAATGTAGAGAAGCAATGCCTCATTCTTCTATAATGTAGAGAAGCAATGTCTCATTCTTCTATAATGTAGAGAAGCAATGTCTCATTCTTCTATAATGTAGAGAAGCAATGTCTCATTCTTCTATAATGTAGAGAAGCAATGTCTCATTCTTCTATAATGTAGAGAAGCAATGTCTCATTCTTCTATAATGTAGAGAAGCAATGCCTCATTCTTCTATAATGTAGAGAAGCAATGTCTCATTCTTCTACAATGTAGAGAAGCAATGCCTCATTCTTCTATTATGTAGAGAAGCAATGCCTCATTCTTCTACAATGTAGAGAAGCAATGCCTCATTCTTCTATAATGTAGAGAAGCAATGTCTCATTCTTCTATAATGTAGAGAAGCAATGCCTCATTCTTCTATAATGTAGAGAAGCAATGCCTCATTCTTCTATAATGTAGAGAAGCAATGTCTCATTCTTCTATAATGTAGAGAAGCAATGTCTCATTCTTCTATAATGTAGAGAAGCAATGCCTCATTCTTCTATAATGTAGAGAAGCAATGTCTCATTCTTCTATAATGTAGAGAAGCAATGTCCCATTCTTCTATAATGTAGAGAACCAATGTCTCATTCTTCTACAATGTAGAGAAGCAATGTCTCATTCTTCTATAATGTAGAGAAGCAATGCCTCATTCTTCTATAATGTAGAGAAGCAATGTCTCATTCTTCTATAATGTAGAGAAGCAATGTCTCATTCTTCTATAATGTAAAAGAAGCAATGTCTCATTCTTTTACAATGTAGAGAAGCAATGTCTCATTCTTCTATAATGTAGAGAAGCAATGTCTCATTCTTCTATAATGTAGAGAAGCAATGCCTCATGCTTCTATAATGTAGAGAAAGCAATGTCTCATTCTTCTATAATGTAGAGAAGCAATGTCTCATTCTTCTATAATGTAGAGAAGAATGTCTCATTCTTCTATAATGTCAATGTCTCATTCTTCTATAATGTAGAGAAGCAATGCCCCATTCTTCTATAATGTAGAGAAGCAATGCCTCATTCTTCTATAATGTAGAGAAGCAATGCCTCATTCTTCTACAATGTAGAGAAACAATGCCTCATTCTTCTATAATGTAGAGAAGCAATGCCTCATTCTTCTATAATGTAGAGAAGCAATGCCTCATTCTTCTATAATGTAGAGAAGCAATGCCTCATTCTTCTACAATGTAGAGAAACAATGCCTCATTCTTCTATAATGTAGAGAAGCAATGCCTCATTCTTCTATAATGTAGAGAAACAATGCCTCATTCTTCTATAATGTAGAGAGGCAATGCCTCATTCTTCTATAATGTAGAGAAGCAATGCCTCATTCTTCTATAATGTAGAGAAACAATGCCTCATTCTTCTATAATGTAGAGAAGCAATGCCTCATTCTTCTATAATGTAGAGAAGCAATGTCTCATTCTTCTATAATGTAGAGAAGCAATGTCTCATTCTTCTATAATGTAGAGAAGCAATGTCTCATTCTTCTATAATGTAGAGAAGCAACGTCTCATTCTTCTATAATGTAGAGAAGCAATGTCTCATTCTTCTATAATGTAGAGAAGCAATGTCTCATTCTTCTATAATGTAGAGAAGCAATGCTTCATTCTTCTATAATGTAGAGAGCAATGCCTCATTCTTCTATAATGTAGAGAAGCAATGCCTCATTCTTCTATAATGTAGAGAAGCAATGTCTCATTCTTCTATAATGTAGAGAAGCAATGCCTCATTCTTCTATAATGTAGAGAAGCAATGTCTCATTCTTCTATAATGTAGAGAAGCAATGTCTCATTCTTCTATAATGTAGAGAAGCAATGTCTCATTCTTCTATAATGTAGAGAAGCAATGTCTCATTCTTCTATAATGTAGAGAAGCAATGTCTCATTCTTCTATAATGTAGAGAAGCAATGCTTCATTCTTCTATAATGTAGAGAAGCAATGCCTCATTCTTCTATAATGTAAGAAGTAATGCCTCATTCTTCTATAATGTAGAGAAGCAATGTCTCATTCTTCTATAATGTAGAGAAGCAATGCCTCATTCTTCTATAATGTAGAGCAATGTCTCATTCTTCTATAATGTAGAGAAGCAATGCCTCATTCTTCTATAATGTAGAGAAGCAATGTCTCATTCTTCTATAATGTAGAGAAGCAATGTCTCATTCTTCTATAATGTAGAGAAGCAATGTCTCATTCTTCTACAATGTAGAGAAGCAATGTCTCATTCTTCTACAATGTAGAGAAGCAATGTCTCATTCTTCTATAATGTAGAGAAGCAATGCCTCATTCTTCTATAATGTAGAGAAGCAATGTCTCATTCTTCTATAATGTAGAGAAACAATGTCTCATTCTTCTATAATGTAGCCAATGTCTCATTCTTCTATAATGTAGAGAAGCAATGTCTCATTCTTCTATAATGTAGAGAAGCAATGTCTCATTCTTCTATAATGTAGAGAAGCAATGTCTCATTCTTCTATAATGTAGAAAGCAATGCTTCATTCTTCTATAATGTAGAGAAGCAATGCCTCATTCTTCTATAATGTAGAGAAGCAATGCCTCATTCTTCTATAATGTAGAGAAGCAATGTCTCATTCTTCTATAATGTAGAGAAGCAATGCCTCATTCTTCTATAATGTAGAGAAGCAATGTCTCATTCTTCTATAATGTAGAAAGCAATGCCTCATTCTTCTATAATGTAGAGAAGCAATGTCTCATTCTTCTATAATGTAGAGAAGCAATGTCTCATTCTTCTACAATGTAGAGAAGCAATGTCTCATTCTTCTACAATGTAGAGAAGCAATGTCTCATTCTTCTATAATGTAGAGAAGCAATGCCTCATTCTTCTATAATGTAGAGAAGCAATGTCTCATTCTTCTATAATGTAGAGAAGTAATGCCTCATTCTTCTATAATGTAGAGAAGCAATGCCTCATTCTTCTATAATGTAGAGAAGCAATGCCTCATTCATCTACAATGTAGAGAAACAATGCCTCATTCTTCTATAATGTAGAGAAGCAATGCCTCATTCTTCTATAATGTAGAGAACCAATGCCTCATTCTTCTATAATGTAGAGAAGCAATGTCTCATTCTTCTATAATGTAGAGAAGCAATGCCTCATTCTTCTATAATGTAGAAAACAATGCCTCATTCTTCTATAATGTAGAGAAGCAATACCTCATTCTTCTATAATGTAGAGAAGCAATGTCTCATTCTTCTATAATGTAGAGAAGCAATGCCTCATTCTTCTATAATGTAGAGAAGCAATGTCTCATTCTTCTATAATGTAGAGAAGCAATGCCTCATTCTTCTATAATGTAGAAGCAATGTCTCATTCTTCTACAATGTAGAGAAGCAATGTCTCATTCTTCTATAATGTAGAGAAGCAATGCCTCATTCTTCTATAATGTAGAGAAGCAATGTCTCATTCTTCTATAATGTAGAGAAGCAATGTCTCATTCTTCTATAATGTAGAGAAGCAATGTCTCATTCTTCTACAATGTAGAGAAGCAATGCCTCATTCTTCTATAATGTAGAGAAGCAATGTCTCATTCTTCTATAATGTAGAGAAGCAATGTCTCATTCTTCTATAATGTAGAGAAGCAATGCCTCATTCTTCTATAATGTAGAGAAGCAATGCCTCATTCTTCTATAATGTAGAGAAGCAATGCCTCATTCTTCTACAATGTAGAGAAACAATGCCTCATTCTTCTATAATGTAGAGAAGCAATGCCTCATTCTTCTATTATGTAGAGAAACAATGCCTCATTCTTCTATAATGTAGAGAAGCAATGCCTCATTCTTCTATAATGTAGAGAAGCAATGCCTCATTCTTCTATAATGTAGAGAAACAATGCCTCATTCTTCTATAATGTAGAGAAGCAATGCCTCATTCTTCTATAATGTAGAGAAGCAATGTCTCATTCTTCTATAATGTAGAGAAGCAATGCCTCATTCTTCTATAATGTAGAGAAGCAATGTCTCATTCTTCTATAATGTAGAGAAGCAGTGTCTCATTCTTCTATAATGTAGAGAAGCAATGTCTCATTCTTCTACAATGTAGAGAAGCAATGTCTCATTCTTCTATAATGTAGAGAAGCAATGTCTCATTCTTCTATAATGTAGAGAAGCAATGTCTCATTCTTCTATAATGTAGAGAAGCAATGTCTCATTCTTCTATAATGTAGAGAAGCAATGTCTCATTTTTCTATAATGTAGAAAGCAATGTCTCATTCTTCTATAATGTAGAGAAGCAATGCCTCATTCTTCTATAATGTAGAAGCAATGCCTCATTCTTCTACAATGTAGAGAAACAATGCCTCATTCTTCTATAATGTAGAGAAGCAATGCCTCATTCTTCTATAATGTAGAGAAACAATGCCTCATTCTTCTATAATGTAGAGAAGCAATGCCTCATTCTTCTATAATGTAGAGAAGCAATGCCTCATTCTTCTATAATGTAGAGAAACAATGCCTCATTCTTCTATAATGTAGAGAAGCAATGCCTCATTCTTCTATAATGTAGAGAAGCAATGTCTCATTCTTCTATAATGTAGAGAAGCAATGTCTCATTCTTCTATAATGTAGAGAAGCAATGTCTCATTCTTCTATAATGTAGAAAGCAATGTCTCATTCTTCTATAATGTAGAGAAGCAATGTCTCATTCTTCTATAATGTAGAGAAGCAATGTCTCATTCTTCTATAATGTAGAGAAGCAATGTCTCATTCTTCTACAATGTAGAGAAGCAATGCCTCATGCTTCTATAATGGAGAGAAACAATGCCTCATTCTTCTATAATGTAGACAAGCAATGTCTCATTCTTCTACAATGTAGAGAAACAATGCCTCATTCTTCTATAATGTAGAGAAGCAATGCCTCATTCTTCTATAATGTAGAGAAACAATGCCTCATTCTTCTATAATGTAGAGAAGCAATGCCTCATTCTTCTATAATGTAGAGAAGCAATGCCTCATTCTTCTATAATGTAGAGAAACAATGCCTCATTCTTCTATAATGTAGAGAAGCAATGCCTCATTCTTCTATAATGTAGAGAAGCAATGTCTCATTCTTCTATAATGTAGAGAAGCAATGCCTCATTCTTCTATAATGTAGAGAAGCAATGTCTCATTCTTCTATAATGTAGAGAAGCAATGTCTCATTCTTCTATACTGTAGAGAAGCAATGTCTCATTCTTCTACAATGTAGAGACGCAATGTCTCATTCTTCTATAATGTAGAGAAGCAATGCCTCATTCTTCTATAATGTAGAGAAGCAATGTCTCATTCTTCTATAATGTAGAAAGCAATGTCTCATTCTTCTATAATGTAGAGAATTAATGTCTCATTCTTCTACAATGTAGAGAAGCAATGTCTCATTCTTCTATAATGTAGAGAAGCAATGTCTCATTCTTTTATAATATAGAGAAGCAATGCCTCATTCTTCTATAATGTGAGAAGCAATGCCTCATTCTTCTATAATGTAGAGAAGCAATGCCTCATTCTTCTACAATGTAGAGAAACAATGCCTCATTCTTCTATAATGTAGAGAAGCAATGCCTCATTCTTCTATAATGTAGAGAAACAATGCCTCATTCTTCTATAATGTAGAGAGGCAATGCCTCATTCTTCTATAATGTAGAGAAGCAATGCCTCATTCTTCTATAATGTAGAGAAACAATGCCTCATTCTTCTATAATGTAGAGAAGCAATGCCTCATTCTTCTATAATGTAGAGAAGCAATGTCTCATTCTTCTATAATGTAGAGAAGCAATGTCTCATTCTTCTATAATGTAGAAAGCAATGTCTCATTCTTCTATAATGTAGAGAAAGCAATGTCTCATTCTTCTATAATGTAGAGAAGCAATGTCTCATTCTTCTATAATGTAGAGAAGCAATGTCTCATTCTTCTATAATGTAGAGAAGCAATGCTTCATTCTTCTATAATGTAGAGAAGCAATGCCTCATTCTTCTATAATGTAGAGAAGCAATGCCTCATTCTTCTATAATGTAGAGAAGCAATGTCTCATTCTTCTATAATGTAGAGAAGCAATGCCTCATTCTTCTATAATGTAGAGAAGCAATGTCTCATTCTTCTATAATGTAAGAAGCAATGCCTCATTCTTCTATAATGTAGAAAGCAATGTCTCATTCTTCTATAATGTAGAGAAGCAATGTCTCATTCTTCTATAATGTAGAGAAGCAATGTCTCATTCTTCTACAATGTAAGAGAAGCAATGTCTCATTCTTCTATAATGTAGAAGCAATGCCTCATTCTTCTATAATGTAGAGAAGCAATGTCTCATTCTTCTATAATGTAGAGAAGTAATGCCTCATTCTTCTATAATGTAGAGAAGCAATGCCTCATTCTTCTATAATGTAGAGAAGCAATGCCTCATTCATCTACAATGTAGAGAAACAATGCCTCATTCTTCTATAATGTAGAGAAGCAATGCCTCATTCTTCTATAATGTAGAGAAACAATGCCTCATTCTTCTATAATGTAGAGAAGCAATGCCTCATTCTTCTATAATGTAGAGAAGCAATGCCTCATTCTTCTATAATGTAGAGAAGCAATGTCTCATTCTTCTATAATGTAGAGAAGCAATGCCTCATTCTTCTATAATGTAGAGAAGCAATGTCTCATTCTTCTATAATGTGAGAAGCAATGTCTCATTCTTCTATAATGTAGAGAAGCAATGTCTCATTCTTCTACAATGTAGAAGCAATGCCTCATTCTTCTATAATGTAGAGAAGCAATGTCTCATTCTTCTATAATGTAGAGAAGCAATGTCTCATTCTTCTATAATGTAAACAATGCCTCATTCTTCTATAATGTAGAGAAGCAATGCCTCATTCTTCTATAATGTAGAGAAGCAATGCCTCATTCTTCTACAATGTAGAGAAACAATGCCTCATTCTTCTATAATGTAGAAAGCAATGCCTCATTCTTCTATTATGTAGAGAAACAATGCCTCATTCTTCTATAATGTAGAGAAGCAATGCCTCATTCTTCTATAATGTAGAGAAGCAATGCCTCATTCTTCTATAATGTAGAGAAACAATGCCTCATCCTTCTATAATGTAGAGAAGCAATGCCTCATTCTTCTATAATGTAGAGAAGCAATGTCTCATTCTTCTATAATGTAGAGAAGCAATGCCTCATTCTTCTATAATGTAGAGAAGCAATGTCTCATTCTTCTATAATGTAGAGAAGCAATGTCTCATTCTTCTATAATGTGAAAGCAATGTCTCATTCTTCTATAATGTAGAGAAGCAATGTCTCATTCTTCTATAATGTAGAGAAGCAATGTCTCATTCTTCTACAATGTAGAGAAGCAATGCCTCATTCTTCTATAATGTAGAGAAGCAATGCCTCATTCTTCTATAATGTAGAGAAACAATGCCTCATTCTTCTATAATGTAGAGAAGCAATGCCTCATTCTTCTATAATGTAGAGAAGCAATGTCTCATTCTTCTATAATGTAGAGAAGCAATGCCTCATTCTTCTATAATGTAGAGAAGCAATGTCTCATTCTTCTATAATGTAGAGAAGCAATGCCTCATTCTTCTATAATGTAGAGAAGCAATGTCTCATTCTTCTACAATGTAGAGAAGCAATGTCTCATTCTTCTATAATGTAGAGAAGCAATGCCTCATTCTTCTATAATGTAGAGAAGCAATGTCTCATTCTTCTATAATGTAGAGAAGCAATGTCTCATTCTTCTATAATGTAGATAAGCAATGTCTCATTCTTCTATAATGTAGAGAAGCAATGTCTCATTCTTCTATAATGTAGAGAAGCAATGTCTCATTCTTCTATAATGTAGAGAAGCAATGTCTCATTTTTCTATAATGTAGAGAAGCAATGTCTCATTCTTCTATAATGTAGAGAAGCAATGCCTCATTCTTCTATAATGTAGAGACAGCAATGCCTCATTCTTCTACAATGTAGAGAAACAATGCCTCATTCTTCTATAATGTAGAGAAGCAATGCCTCATTCTTCTATAATGTAGAGAAAACAATGCCTCATTCTTCTATAATGTAGAGAAGCAATGCCTCATTCTTCTATAATGTAGAGAAGCAATGCCTCATTCTTCTATAATGTAGAGAAGCAATGTCTCATTCTTCTATAATGTAGAGAAGCAATGCCTCATTCTTCTATAATGTAGAGAAGCAATGTCTCATTCTTCTATAATGTAGAGAAGCAATGTCTCATTCTTCTATAATGTAGAGAAGCAATGTCTCATTCTTCTATAATGTAGAGAAGCAATGTCTCATTCTTCTATAATGTAGAGAAGCAATGTCTCATTCTTCTATAATGTAGAGAAGCAATGTCTCATTCTTCTATAATGTAGAGAAGCAATGTCTCATTCTTCTACAATGTAGAGAAGCAATGCCTCATGCTTCTATAATGGAGAGAAACAATGCCTCATTCTTCTATAATGTAGAGAAGCAATGTCTCATTCTTCTACAATGTAGAGAAGCAATGCCTCATGCTTCTACAATGTAGAGAAGCAATGCCTCATTCTTCTATAATGGAAGAAACAATGCCTCATTCTTCTATAATGTAGAGAAGCAATGCCTCATTCTTCAATAATGTAAAGAAGCAATGTCTCATTCTTCTACTATAGAGAAGCAATATCTCATTCTTCTATAATGGAGAGAAGCAATGCCTCATTCTTCTACAATGTAGAGAAGCAATGCCTCATTCTTCTATAATGTAGAGAAACAATGCCTCATTCTTCTATAATGTAGAGAAGCAATGCCTCATTCTTCTATAATGTAGAGAAGCAATGTCTCATTCTTCTATAATGTAGAGAAGCAATGCCTCATTCTTCTATAATGTAGAGAAGCAATGTCTCATTCTTCTATAATGTGAGAAGCAATGCCTCATTCTTCTATAATGTAGAGAAGCAATGTCTCATTCTTCTACAATGTAGAAAGCAATGTCTCATTCTTCCATAATGTAGAAAGCAATGCCTCATTCTTCTATAATGTAGAGAAGCAATGTCTCATTCTTCTATAATGTAGAGAAGCAATGTCTCATTCTTCTATAATGTAGAGAAGCAATGTCTCATTCTTCTATAATGTAGAGAAGCAATGTCTCATTCTTCTATAATGTAGAGAAGCAATGTCTCATTCTTCTATAATGTAGAGAAGCAATGTCTCATTTTCCTATAATGTAGAGAAGCAATGTCTCATTCTTCTATAATGTAGAGAAGCAATGCCTCATTCTTCTATAATGTAGAGAAGCAATGCCTCATTCTTCTACAATGTAGAGAAACAATGCCTCATTCTTCTATAATGTAGAGAAGCAATGCCTCATTCTTCTATAATGTAGAGAAACAATGCCTCATTCTTCTATAATGTAGAGAAGCAATGCCTCATTCTTCTATAATGTAGAGAAGCAAATGCCTCATTCTTCTATAATGTAGAGAAACAATGCCTCATTCTTCTATAATGTAGAAAGCAATGCCTCATTCTTCTATAATGTAGAGAAGCAATGTCTCATTCTTCTATAATGTAGAGAAGCAATGTCTCATTCTTCTATAATGTAGAGAAGCAATGTCTCATTCTTCTATAATGTAGAGAAGCAATGTCTCATTCTTCTATAATGTAGAGAAGCAATGTCTCATTCTTCTATAATGTAGAGAAGCAATGTCTCATTCTTCTACAATGTAGAGAAGCAATGCCTCATGCTTCTATAATGGTGAGAAACAATGCCTCATTCTTCTATAATGTAGAGAAGCAATGTCTCATTCTTCTACAATGTAGAGAAGCAATGCCTCATGCTTCTACAATGTAGAGAAGCAATGCCTCATTCTTCTATAATGGAGAGAAACAATGCCTCATTCTTCTATAATGTAGAGAAGCAATGCCTCATTCTTCAATAATGTAAAGAAGCAATGTCTCATTCTTCTACTATAGAGAAGCAATATCTCATTCTTCTATAATGGAGAGAAGCAATGCCTCATTCTTCTACAATGTAGAGAAGCAATGCCTCATTCTTCTACAATGTAGAGAAGCAATGCCTCATTTTTCTATAATGTAGAGAAGCAATGTCTCAGTCTTCTACAATGTAGAGAAGCAATGCCTCATTTTTCGCGAGTCTTTTCGAGGAAAATCTACCCCCAACGCCCCCTCCC